>JAOYSI010015866.1:0-21652 GCA_025775065.1 Hiodon alosoides | reverse complement strand
AGGCTTGATGTGACAGCTTAAGAAAAAATTGTGTTGAGTGACACGTTTTTATGTAAATTTTAATAACTAACACAGTAATTATTTTATGTATGCAAAGCCTTTAAGCGTATTGCACATTCATGCATAATCAGAATTTTACAGAAATCGCTTAATCACATGCATCATGTTCCATTGATCACTCAGAGCATTTTGGAAAATAATGCGGGTTAGGGTTTTCACTAGGGTGAATAAAGTATTGATTAACTTGGGCATATATCGGGTGGGTAAAATTGTACAATGATTTTACTTTTGACGATTACATTTATGACTATGTTTTTAAAGTTTGTAAATTCAGTAGATAACGTTATCAATGAGGAAGGTTCTGTGCAGTCGGTTGGAAGTATTTTCAATTCAGATATTCAGGATTCTTTCTTTTGCAGTTAGCTGTTGTGAATGTCCAACCCTCGTATACTTTTCTGCTATTCATCGACCTAATAAGGGAGATTTTTTATTTTATTTTATATTAAGGTGTTGTAAACACTTTTCTACACTGAATAATAGAAAATTCAGTCTGAGATGATAGTCTGATATGATATGGATGCAGGAGGCAAAATGCCATAATAAATTTATAACATAGGTTTGATAGAAGATAAAATGCCTTTGGACCACTGACTACAAGCATTAGATCTCTCCTCATGTCAAGCACAGTCAGAGCTGGATGAAGAGACAAAGCAGAGAGGTGAAATGGATGTTCAGATGGCATTGAACAGAGCATGGAATTTTTATTTCACAGAGCTTTTATATGTTAATGAGTTAGTTCCCGTTAAATGGTTTATCTGTCATCTAAAATAATAGATTTCGTAATTTCATAATGTTGCTCTAAATATCTCCTGATTGCATGGGGCTCATCTGCTATAGGAAAACCTCTTGACGGTCTGTGCAAGAACCATTTAATTATATATCTTATTTGATCTTATAATCCAATACAGAGTTTCGGGGTAATTTGAAATAAAATCTCGTTTTCCTTTTCACTTAGCGCGGAAGCGCTTATTAGTTTAATCAGTTTCTACTTTCACTGTTCTATTCAAAATAATCTTAAAGTTCAGAGGCATCATTTAACTACAAAATAACGGTGAAATGCATTGCACTTTATTCAAAAAGTGATGAATAACACCTAATAACATTCTTTTTTTATTTTTTTATTTAGAAGAAACATGGAAAGTAATTATATTTAACTGAAACAACAGATACCTGGTCAGCTCCACCAGTCACCTACCTGTAAGGAAATCACCTTTTGGGTTGTGACCACAAGGCCACTGTAGTTGCCTTGGAGAAATCAGTGCAATTTGTCAGTTCCGCAGCCAGGCTGGAAGATGGTCACCACCAGCATGCATCAGAAGGCGTAATGAAACCAGCCGTTGGATTCCACTTGTAAAGCTCTCTGCATCCCAATTAGCTTCACACCTACACGGAGCGCCGCGTGGCAGACGAGCAGAGACACGGGGTGCTGATCCTTTTATCCCAGGCCTCTGTAACTGCATAGAAACGCCACTGCTAGCGTGGACGTTCCCATCCAGAGCCGAGTGCAGAACTGTTCAGTCTTAACCCCGTGTATTGTGGGGTTCCGTTAAACATTCTCCCCACGAGTTATATTTTTTATACAGGACAACATTCTGTACGATGGAAATTGGATTCACTATCGAAACACATCTGCTTTCCGGGTGTAAATGGGTTTGGAGTCAAAGGGCATTTAGTCGATGTACAATGGAAAAAAATGATGTTTACGATAGTTGCTCTTAATGTGGTGCTGTGGATAGAATACTGGTAAACATCCAATGTTGGAATTAATACAGCAGAATTTGTCTGACATATCGGCTGTTTAAAATAAATTAAAAAACTGAAATTTGCCCTATATTCCAACCAGTGGTGCCTTACTCTTCTCTTCTAATAGATATCGGCAAAATGAAATCATAGTTCAAGCATCATGTAAGGTTCCACCAAGGATACATCAATAGTAAGCTTCCTCAGTATTACTAGTTTCTGGACTGGGGAAATGCTACCTGCGATGGGGAATTGGGCGCCAGGAATGGGCTAAATTCTTCCTGACAAAACAGCGGACGCCTATTTACATGTCATGCCTCACATTTTATAAAAATGACCAATCATTCACTCCCAGATTTGAATTGTACCGGTACAAAGATGCATTTATTCCCAAGCTGAATGTTAAACTCTGAGCTGTTTGGGTAGCTATACTGTGCAGATAATCGTGGGCCATTATAAGGGGCTATGGTTACGATAAATCACCTCTGTCTTTATGTAAATACTACAAACCATCATGTACTTTTATGCTTACCTATTTCCCTAGCTACAATCTACAAATAGTTGCATTCATCCATCCATCCATCCATTTGTGCATTTAATTAGTTTATTTATTTATTGAACTGGAGACGTGAAGAATACTAAGTGTGTTTTGGCCAAAATAATTTATTAGATTTATGAATGTGATTTCACCCTGCTCATATGTTTTCATGATCTTATACAAGATACAGAGCTGTCTCTGTGGAACCATAGTAATGTGCTATTTTATCTCACAAAATTGCAGCGTCACTATACTGTAATATCCACAAAAAAGCTGCGGGCCTTTGCAAGAGGATAATGGGGCGTGAAACAGATGTGCCTACAGATTCACATTATTCACGCCAGTCTCCACTTTCCCAGCCCAATTGTACCCTTCGCTGAAAAAAAAGAAAAAAAGGGGGACAGTTTTGGTGTCAACATGCCGCCCCTTTAAAAACAGTACATGAATGCAACCTCAAAGGCAAAACAGAAGCAGGACATCGTCGTTACAAAAAGGGGTTCATAAAGATAGCCTTCTCTTTGTGTCGCAGCTGATATGTCCAAATGTACCAAGTGCTTGGGTAATACGCAATATCATCGGTGACCGAAAAAGCATGAATTATATTCCGCATGAATATAAATTGTGTTTTGTTTTGCGGTTGGTTTAAAAATCGAAATGGTCATGACTTGGTCATGTAATTTGATTATAATACATGTTTATTAAAGATAATATATAATATTGGTTATATTCAATTGATCGTATAAATATATATTAATGCACTTAGTGCTGTGATACCAAAGAAAAGCCCAATGACATCCTCCAGTTCCAATAATGTGCAGTAACAATAATGTTACCCTACTGTACATCCAATAGGACTTTGATTTGTGTAACGTTGATTTGTGTAACGTTCAAAAACATCCTCTCACGCTACAATAGGTCTAGCCATTCATTACTTTTCCAGCTCAATGCCTTGGGTTTCAGAAATGGACAACATGAACAAAACAAATCAATATTATTTCTAAACGGCGCAGGGCATTCTCCTGCGTTTGTCTTCGGGCAGTGTGAACCCTGAGCAGGAGGCCTGCTTGACCTTCTCACGGAGTCGGTGGAAATTAAGGATAGGTTCTGCAGTTGCTGGGCAGAATGTGTTCTGTCAGTGATTCCTCTGTAAATTTGTAGACAGGCATGGTTTTGAAATAACCTTCAGAGTGTTAAATGGCCTTGTAAAGTCCACACACAGCCAGTAACCCCCCCGGCAAGAATTAATCTCTTAATTGTTTTTTGATTTTTTTTCCTAAATTACCATTCAAACCAACAAAGAATGTGAGAAGAGCATGCTATTTTGGCTGCTGTGGTGAAATTTTCATAATAGGGTAGAAATTAACTCCAGTATTCTGCTGTTCCTGACAATGCAAGGATCTAAATTATGGGGTTCACTGGCTCTGTTCTATTCTGAATGTCATTTATATACATCTTTTATTGCGATGTCCTGCATGGCTAATTTATGTTATGGCAGAAACAGAGATTGCCACCCCAGTGATGACGTCAAGAGATCTCTTTTTTCAAGTTAGAGTCCCAGGTTTCCCAAGCTGATTGGCCAACAGGTTCTTTTAAAGATGTTTAAGGATGATTTCTACATTGTTGCAGAGGAAGATTTATTCTGTTAAAGACCTTCTTTTTATTTGTTTTCCTGTGGCATGAACATGGAATCCACGCTGGCGATAGTGCTGCGTTATTGACTGTCGTGACACCCCAGGACAGTCGGATGAAAAGATCCTGCTGCAGACAAGATCATTATTCTGCTCTCCATCATCCAGCATGGTCTTTAGAACATGTTGAACACCAGCTGAGCAGCTGCAATTTGGATAAGTGGAGGTAGTCTTTTGGCCCACCTGGTGGGCCTACTGGAAGTGAGCTGGGGTAGTCCAGCTAACTGATGATAATTTCCAAGTCTTAAAAATGGTTGTCATGTGCTGCCGCTGTGCCAGTGAATGGAGGTGAACCGTTTAGTTGCCCAAGAAAACTGCAGGCACCAGTCGATTGCAGACAGCTCAATGCGGTCAGGGATGCTAGTGGAAAGACCAAGGTCCAGTGGTACTTTGTGGAGTTAAAGGGGAAACGGGTAGACAGTTCTGCTAGTGAGTGCTTAGCTGCTTGCAGCTATTTTTTAAAGTAATTGAGGTAGGTAGCTCTACTGTTTTTTTATATATATAACAAAGTATTTTGATTACACAATGCAGTGTGTCAATACGGTCCAGTCTGTGGGTGGGCTGTGGGCGGGCCCCAACAGGCTGCCTGCCAGTCTAGGCCCTCCTGGGCGTGTCCCCAGGCTGCCTGCCACATGGTCCAACGTATAACAAAAGAGTTACAGAAATTGTCAATCCGAATACACAGACAAGATGCCAGCGGGCGCAGACCGTTTTTGTGAGGCCAATGGGAGAGCCATGCTGTTTTCAGATGGAATTGCCCCATTGAGACATGTACGGTGATTTTAAGAGCCACCGGTTGTCCCCCCACACGTCGTTGTAATGTTCTTGATCGACCCCAAATGAATAATTCTCACAATATCGATGAATTTAAACGTTTAATCTTGGGCCTTTGAATGCGGCAATTTCACACATAGGAAATAACATTTTGTCATGAAAGTACCAACAGGCCCCAAGGCTTTGTTGTTAACAATGTTATTATTATTATTTTTTTCCTACTAAGGCTGATCCTACTGAGCCTGCAGGAGAACATGCCAAAACCCTCAATCTGTCTGTTTTTACACCTTGCGGTTTCATTTCTGCACCATGTTTGCAAGCGAAGCCTAAGATTAATATCATTAGCAATATTGGTTATTCTGCAGCCCGGTTTCCAATTTAAATATTTTTAAAACCTGGAAATGTAATTTTCTCTCCTCCAAATCTCCTTCACTGCTCAGTAAGGAGCCACCCCCTGATGTATTTGAATTGATGGAAAGGTGATTGGAGTCTTAATGTATATGGCTTGAATTACAGGGTTGTAGAATAGGTGTCAGATTTAAATTAATTAATTAAAGGAAGAAAGGCTTACAGAAGAACCTCTGTTAATTAACTATACTGTATGTATACACAATTTACAATATACCACCCTAAAAAACGAAATAGAATAAATCACTAAAATACATAAAATAATGAATGCCGGTGACTCATCTGTGGTTCAGTGCATGAAATAAACACAGGATTTTAAAAACTTGTTATTGCTGACGTGAAAAAACGGCTTTGAAAAAACCAACCACTGACGTATATCGTTGAACAGGACGTGAGAGTAAAATGGTGACACAGTAAAAACATCACGCAAACAAAAATGATTTTTACAGGTACATATTATACATCTTTTACGCATACCGCGTTCTCTATTTCTATGCACTGTATTTTCCCTGAACATTCACCTCCCTATTACATGTGCCAGTTGTCTGAGCTGGTCCGCAGTTATTTGTCTAACGTCCGGTTCTCCAGTGTGAACGTTTCTGCTTTCGGTCTCTTTAATGGGGGCTTTGTGGCTGTCATTTTCAGGCATTTGATGGTGAAGGAAAACATTGCAGCATGTTTTTAGTGGATCTGAATGGCACACAAAGCAATTTGGGTGACGACAGAGATTACAAATAGGAGACAAAAATAACACACTATACAGAAGCATATTAAACCTGTGTGTGTGTGTGTGTGTGTGTGCACGTGTGCGTGTGGGCGTGCACCAATAATTTATTTTGTTATGTGAATATTTTTCCCCTATGTAGAGAATATATAGAGAGAATACTTATGAAATATTAATGCAGAGGACCTGCGGGCCTATTGAAAGGTGGATTACCATTATTTTACTTTTTTTTCTTTGCTTTTGAGAATGTGCCCTCAAAGGCAAAGACTTTATTATTACTGAACCGCTCCTCCTCTGTACACACGGTTAAAGGTAGAGACTGTATTCACTACTGAACCTGTGTGCAGACTGTTAAAGGCAGAGAAGCTGTGAGTATATGACTCTCTAGGAAGCCCTACACTTCCTGCTTTGAAATTCTTACCTGACCAATTAGAGGCTATTTGGTCCGGTGACTTAGTCCATTGTGGCCAGATGAGGACTGGAGTACTTTAGACGGGGTGGATTTGCATGTAAGCAGCACGGTTAAGCTTCTTGAAAACAAGCTTTTACCGAACTCAAAACAGTCTCACCTGCTGCCGTCTGGAGTCTACATTTTCCGCTACACCACCCACAAACGCCTCCCTTTTGACTACTCAGCCGTCATTCCGCGCCGGATCACCGTTTTCAAACCAAACGCATTGGCGCAGCATCCACACCAGCGATTGGCGGATGAGGACCGTAACTTCAGGCTGGAGGAACTGAGAAACTAGTACAGGTATAAAAATGACATGCTGGCCTCATTAAATTTCATAGTCACTGCCTGTGCCACTCACCCTAGACATCACCTGCTTCCACGCCATAGCCTTACAAGTCACAGTGACACAGTATCAAAGAAATGACATAAAACTGACTTATAACTGAAATACTGCTGTGAGCGCATGTACGTGTCAGAAACCCTTTTCCCCGTAAACAGCTAAATGGAAAGGTTGTGTGACTCATTATATAACACGGTCGACGACATTAGCTGCAAGAAGCACAAGAGTACAAAAATTCCGCCTGACAACTTTGTCGCCTTTGGGAAGAATTGCGTATCCATTTAGGAGACATAACAGGCCTTTGAGTTACTTTCTCCAGTTATTTCCTCGGATCGTGCAGCGTCAAAATTTGATACAAGCCAGCCTTTAAAAAAACATACATTTTGAAAGAACAGTAGGGAGAATGAATACATTCAAATGTATGTTCAAAGGTGCAACGCTCCGACTACATCAAATGGACGCAATGTGTCTCCAATACGTACCATAATTGCTTCTCCATTTCGCCCTACAATTAAATTACACTGTGAGGAAAAATGAATGAAAACGCCCGACAGGTTGAAAAGTACAATATAGGCATTGTGTAAGGCAAATGGAGAACTATGCCAAGCCAAAAACGAAAGTGTTTTTTCAGTGCCACGCTCCCCCTGGTTAATGCCCTTGAATTCATTTCCTCATTGCTGTTCCTAATGTCCATTATTTGTCATGCTGGAGAGTTTCGAGTATATTTGCGTTGTATTTGCGTTGCAACAACGTGGCCTGGCTGACAATGAAAGCCCATTAGAGTGGCCGACGTCCTGGCAGGTAGGGAAGCATTACCAGGTGAGCCCGCCGGGAGGCGGCGCAGACAGCCAAAACCGGACAACTCTTTGGACCGTTGCCTTGAAATCTCCCTTTGATGTATATACCTGTCACTGCCCTAATGAGAAAAATACAAATTGCACCATAAGAGGTCCTGGGCCTGGGGGAGGAGGCGAATTCATTCCTCACACATTTTTGTTGTTCACGAAACATTTCACCACAGTGTTCGAAATGCCACAAAGGGCTTCTGTTTCGGGTCGTTTGAGTGGCAGTCGGCACAAACTTATCTGACCTCACGCATTGTCCTGGTGCTGGGGACACTTCAGAATGTACATCTGCACCACTGATGGATATAATATTCTCTCCTCCTGCGAGGAGCCTTCATTCCTGTGCCTTTTCACACAATAATGCTCGTGATTACTCGTGCTTTATCTGATACTAAGTAGACGCTTTGGATGAAAGGGGAGAAGAGAATAATACACAAGTTATCATTGACTCATACTGAAAAACCTGGGATATTTACAATACACTGGGAAAATATTGCGGGGTTAAATTGCATATTTGAAAAGGAAACAATTTTTCACTATCATCCATAAAACCCCCGTTCCCACACGAGTGAGTCCAGGTGGGCTGATTATGCCAGTCTGAATGCAGAGATATAGTTTTTAGATAAATACTGTACCGGTGGTTCTTCAGTGCTCCAATGCCTGATTTCAACTTGACTCGAAGTTTGTGATGAAAAATTCAGCCATAGCTACATTTTAGGGGTGAAATGGTTTTGGTAGATTAAGAACATATACAGTAAATTCCCATCTTCTTCCACCTATCCCAGTTACTTTTTTCTGATGGGCAAGAAACGGTTATCCTGGCCGAACATTTACAGGGACAATTATTAAATGTTCTTAAACATATTTATTTAACTGTAGCCGCAAATACAATACAGCTGCACAGACCGGGGCAGTCCTGCTTGATTTAGTTTCTAGTGTAATCGATTTTCTTGACAGGACTGAAGCGTTTGGCACCGACGGGACTGTGAGAGATATGAGTTTGATTGGGTGATTTCTGTGTGTCTCTTTACGAGGCCCGTGTAATTGAAATAAAACCAGCAGTGTGCAAAAGTCCTGTCCAGCGACCCATTCACAGGCTCGTCTGCAACAATGTCTGCAGTGTACAGTACATTTAACACAGGAAGGGCTTTTCAACCATTTCTTCTTAGCGGCCGGCCTGCGCACAAATGGTGGGGCGTTACAACAGTCACATGACAGCATGGCTTGACAAGCTCCGGGCCGTTTCTCTTGATTTTACATTCACTCTCTGATTAGAGTCAGCAGGGCGCGACTGTCTCTCGTGAGCTTGTGTTGTAGAGGGAAGTGAAGGTGTCTGCCCAGGGCAGTATGAAGATACAAGGGGGGGAGACAAGGAGATCTCACTTGTCAGCGCCAACATCAGCCGGGCTCCAGGAGTGTAGACTACCGCACTCAAGTGCTCGGACGTGAAAACCTAGAAAATTGCGGAAAAAAAAAAAAAACTTTTGTCAGTGAGGCTGTGCAAGGCCCAATCTGATGCAGAGGAAATGATATCAGGTATGTCAGGAGCTGGGGAAAAAGAATGTGTAAGTACATTTTACGTCTGGATGTCCCTCTCGGGCTTCTGTAATTGTGAGGCCTTGATAAGGAAGCCCGGTGAGCCCGGTGGTCAATGGCAAGAACTGGCGTCCTGTGACAGGATACAGTTTGTCACAAAACTACCATACAAAGAGATCGGGAGAGGACTCAATCAACTTATCTGAGGGTACAAATCTAGGGGGTTTTTTTTCCAACAAACCAAGTTAAAAATACTAAGTGTTTTACTTCCTGCAATACCCTGCTGTGAATTTGCATCAATATAACACTACTATCAGGTAACACTACTCACTGCCAATCAGGTGGCTGTATTTATGTGACCCACAGCGGCCAAGCACTGTGAATACTTCAATACAGTGACACTGAGAAAGTACGCTATACAAATTTGTTTGGGTCTCCAGACACCATTATTATCTCGTTAAACATGTGGCTAATTTGTTTTTTATTCACGACTTCTTGCCACGTAACGCAATGAGCACCTGACTCTCGTGCGTGTGAGAAAGATCAACATGGCGACTCTGCGACTCCAAGCCCGCTGAGGCGTAATGACCTGTATCTGAGCACCTATTCCAGTGAGAGCCCTTGTCAGGTCTGTGGGTGGCATTGCGCTCATTTAAATCATCACCCAAACGCCTCGGCGGGGATGAGAGAAGGGAGCAGATTTTAGACTCGGGCGTTCTACAGTGCGTGCTTGTATTGTTGGACTGAATGGCTTTATCGGGGGAACAGAAATTGCTTTTGACGGACTGGTCATGTGCTTAATGCCAGGATGCGTCGCTGGTGAAACCATTCGAAAATCTTTCGGTCAAGGGGACTTCCTGACAATGGTGTTGTGTTGAGCAAATTAAACAGATTCACTTTAATGTGAGTCAAGATGGTAGCATTATGTAAAACTGATCAAAAGCGATATATAACGGTTCTGCTGGCGTGAGCAACCTTCTAATTGGATCTTTTTTGCATTTTATGGAACATAACAATGCATATTCATACGAAGATTAAATTCTTCACCACACTGCATTTAGGAAGGTTTGTGTCAAGATTTCACGGTCTCGGGCCTTGCTGTTTACGCCTGGACAAATCAGTACTCTAATTGCAGATTACATCACCAGAAATGTGGCCTTTCACAGTGCTGGGATGTCCGCCTCCCTTGGCGATAGTAATAATCATTGAAAGCGATGTTCACGTTGTGTTAGCTGGCTAGCTCACCACGCACAATAGTTCTGTCTGCTGTCACGCCCCGCTACCCGGCTCTCCAACAGCTGCTCACACACTACAGGCACTGTGCGTGCGCCCCCCTCTGGGGAGAAAAAACTACAAAGCAGCTTGCTTCTAATCTTCATCACTCTTCTGCGGCAGCGAGCAAGTAGACAAACAACAGCTTTGACATTTTCTCCACAATTTCTTGGGACATTTAAAAAAAATGTATCAAACAGTTACTAAACGGACATCCAGAAAAAAACAAAATTTGTAAATAGAATACTCAGATAATCCTTACGCCCTGAGTGTGCCACAATAATTAACTATGCTAACATACTGCTGACAGATCCTATAAAATCTAACGATATACGCGTGTTAATCTTTGTTCATTAAACGTTAGTTGGCACTGCCTACATGAGGAACACTGATAATTTCTGATTAACCATTATAAACCATCATTTTATGCCATTCATTTCCCAGTTAAATGTAATTGGACTCATATCCAGTAGATGTATTTGTAGATGTATCAGGCAGTAAGTACTTCAGAGAGAGACTGAAAAAAGAGAGATTTTATGTTTAAACCAGGAATAAAATTGAATACATTCTCCTGGACTTCGGTAAGAAATATGTAGGAATCTCTTGAGTTTATTGGAACTCTCGAAACTATAAATTTGCTTCCATCTAGTGACAACATGTGGGAATTACAACTGAGGAAACGGATTTGAATAATCCGGGTGTAATGTCGTTGTCGCTGGTTTTGGATCTCTGGCGTGCAGGGAACATTTTTCTTCGTAAAGAGTACGCAGAGTCAAAGGTTTGCACCAGAACTAGAAAAATATCAAGGTAACGTTTTGTTGAAATTTGGGGTACACTTTCCCCCTTAAAGGTAGTACTTCGTCTATCGTTAAGTTACAACGGCCCAAAACAATCTCTAGAACTTTACGACATGCACCTGGTTCCTCCCTTTTCTTAATGTTCCTTTAATTTATAAATATGAACAACAAATATACACATTTAACTCCGCAATAAGGCAAATGTTCTTAATGACCGCAAAATAAAACTTTTAAGATCGAGCGCAAGTTTAGTTTTTAAACCTTAAATATTTAACACAATCCTGTTACTAAATACAGCTGCACAACACCTATAACGTACCGCAGGGAAAGGTGAACATCAGTACATTACAAGTAACGTAACTATTTAAAAAAACCGTAGGTTACTGCTTATATAAACCGTGTTTAACTCTTACACTTCAAAACACATTAATTGTTAATATAATTTATCTGTCAACGTCACAATAATTGGCAGAATAGCAGCCCGTTTTTACTATCCCGGATGTTTTATATTAGAAAAAAATAGTACGTTTCATAAGGTGAATGTGTTGTAGATCCACAATTAATGGGGCTCACCTGTAACACTGTTTAGAGATTCAAAATATTTTAAACTGGTCCACATCGTTGCGTGATTTTTATTGGTTATATATTTTCGAATTGGATTTTTTACTCGCTGAACTTAACGCATACTAAACATTCATTGGTAGGCGAAACTAGACTTTTCTATTGGCTATTTTGATTCAAAGATACGGTGGCTGCCTGTGTGAGAAAAACGCAGAATAGTGATTCTACAGCACCCCGGAAAGATGGGAGAAGAAAGTAACCTAGATGATATGTCTGACAACAATGTTAAGTATTATACACTTGAAGAAATTAAACTTCACAATATGTCCAAGGACATTTGGCTTATCATCCACGATAAAGTATATGATATAACAAGCTTCATGGAGGAGGTAAGCCTTTAGATAAACCTGTTGAGTGTTAATTAACACGCAGGCTGTAAGGGTATTCCACTGAATTTATCAGTCAGCTACATTAACGTTACCTAACTACAGATGGTTGGTTTCTCAGCTGAACCAAATCATTAGCTCAAGCAGCAACTGGCTGAGCGAACGTCCAGTAGCTAGCCAAAAATTTAGCTAGCTAACGCATTGACATCCTAATAAACTCCCGAGAAGCCGTATTAACCGAGGCGATGTCTTTTTATCATTTGTCATCTCCCTGGATTTACGCAATTTAAATGCGCTGTAAATTTGAAAACGATGCACATATAATTTGACCATGCTAACTGTCTAACTCCGCTTAAATATTTCAACTTTCGTTGGGTCCAAAGTTCACTGAATGACTAAAGGCATACTGTTTTTCAGTTCCTTATTGGACCCTTCATTGAGAAACCAAGTGTTAGTCATTATTATTATCTAACCACTGGAATAGGTATAGGCCTTGGTCACAGTAATTATGTTCCTGTAACTAGTAACAAATGTTGTTAATTTTAAAATTTGCACTGAAATATTTAAAAGCCGGAATATGCCTAACAATATTGTTGTTCCGAAAAAAATGTACACCTATTGCTCGCATCATCGAGAGCATGGTTTTCCACGCTTCTCTGGCTTACAAACATCGATGGAGTTGGGATCACTCTATGAAAACAAGACCCAGAACATTAATTTAAGCAGACGTTATTCACAGCCTATCAACATTGTATCTGCTGTAAGGCTAAGAAGTCCTAGTCTTCCACCTTTGAAAAATTAAATTCTTTTAGAATTTAGCCCGTCGGTTTTAGGTCGTGCTGATCGACTGCGTTCCTCTAAAGAGAGAATGTGTGAATTAAATTAACATTCCTAGTGCATTGGTTTCTGCGGAAAGGGTAGGCCAATGAGGCGGAATGAAACGTATAGCCTTTCTGCGGGGTTGCGTTGTTCGAAGCTTGCGTGTGTGCTTCTTTGTTAAATTAAATGTATGACGTTGATGGATGTGGAGTGCAGGCCTGGTAGGTTATTACTGTGTCCTTAGCACCCAGGTGGGGCGGAGGTTCTGCTGGAGCAGGTGGGTGCAGACGCCACTGAGAGCTTTGAAGATGTGGGCCATTCCGCTGACGCCCGTGAGATGCTTCAGCAGTACTTTATTGGGTTGGTGCATATGGTACTGTCCTGTTTGTTCTTTTTTATTATTATTTTACATTCAGCCTATAAGCGAAACAAGGTTTAAAGTGTTCCGAACTCCTACATAATCAGGTTCACAGGCAGTGAAGCTATCAACCTGCTGACGCGTTGCCAAGAATTTTACTGGTATTAGGCACATGTGTCTGGCAAGATCAATATGCAATCTTAAATTGTATACCCTACTACACAAATAAAGAAAATCTATTTATGACAATAGTTATATTTAGAGGCCTGTTTCAGTATTGTGTACACTGTTAATGATAAGGAAAAACTGGAAACTACGTTGATTACGGCAGTTTGGTTTTTCGTATTAAATGTGGCCTAATTTGTATTTACAAAAAAAATGCATTAACAAACAGGAGATGCAAACTACCATTAATTTTTAATTATGTTTGTATCCTACCCTGATGGAAACGATGGCCAGAGGGAACGTCCGTTATGACACGTCCGTGCATTACCTGAGTTTAGGTTTGTTAGTTGGTGTTCTCACTGATGTTTGCTGCATTGAGAGCCTTTGTTTATTAGTATGAATCTTGATGGGTAGTCATCTGAAATGGGGTTAATATGATTGTTTTTGTTTTAGGATGACCGCAATAAGGAAAGCGGCAAGGTGAGATTTAATGACTCCTGTTCTTGATTTAAAAAAATAATAATGATGATACTATTAAAGACTGTTACTAATGTTCCATGTGAAAGCCCTTTATTAGGTGATGGTGTATATTTTATTAACCAGTTTATGTTCAGTTAAAACTATTAACAGGTCTGGATTATCTTCTCCCCCCTATCTTCCTCTTATATTCTTTTATTGCTTAAAGTTGCAGTGGCCAGAGATCAAAGGCGATGTTTAGTTAGATTAAAGTTTAGTTGGAAAGATCGTGTTCTGTAACTTGTATGTAAGACGGAGACTGCCCCAGGCTTATTTAAATGCTCTTTTTTGTGTGGAAAACTGTTATGCATCGTGTGAATGTGTAGACATGTTCGATAAGGTATATCATTAGGATTGTCAAGCGGCGCTCCTTGGTGCTAGGCTTGAAGCCAGGCATGATGTACCATGATGTACTCCTGAATCTCTTGAGTTCTAATAATGGATATCTTTCTTTTTAAGGAGGTTTTCATCGCATCCTCAGGGGGGACACAGTGAGTAAAGGCTCAAAGTGATGAAGTTCAGATGTACACGACAGTAAAGAAAAAAAAAATACCCTCATTACCTCTAACCATCTCGACCTCTTATGCTTTTGAACATAAGTTAGCTGTATATGTTATTTCAAGGTAGAGAGTTAGGCCAGCCTATAATAAAGTTATGTCAATTTCTAATGCATTCAGTTTCCATAGTTTAACCCCCCCCCCCCTCCACCTCTGTGTTTAGCACATGGACCGTGTGGTTGATCCCTGCATTGGCTGTGGCTGCCGTCGGTCTGGCCTACGGTTACTATCGGCTGAAGCACAAGTCATCCTAAGTTGCAGTGCACCACAACCTGCCTCGTTCTCTGCGCGCTCAGGCCTTTGCGTGCCCAGGAGAGCACCCAGCAAATCAATGATCCCCCTAACCTCCTGCCACTTTCTGGACGCCTACACTGGCCTGTATCTACCTCTCCATTCATGATTGAAGGTTTTATGCACTTACAACTGTCTGTGTGGGACGGTTTTGAGCTTTAGATAACTCTCCTCGTAAATGTAATCGCCCGATGTGTTTGCCATGTAGTGACCCGTTCACGCGTTTTGACTCGGTGACCTTTTTAAACATTTTTTTAGCCGGTATGAGAATGTTTTTCAAGTTCCAGAGATAATTTTGGATCAGGATAACTTCATTTTAGGCAAAGCCCTTTAAAGGTTATTGGCCCTCACTTCTTAACGACTGGGAAATTGTTAGGTGCTGTTTCCCTCCGTCAGACACCAGGCAAGTCAGCTGTCTGTTTAATGTGTTAAAAGATGCTTCTTCCCAAGTCGCCTGTATTCTGTTGTCGAGCTCACCACTTCAGGGTTTTAAAAATGTCTGAATTACAGGTTTGTGCTTCCTGTTATTTCTCCAGGGCTGTGTCAACTCATGCGTGAAGTTTTTCCCGTTTAATCACTGACAGTTTAATGACTTTCGTACGTATAGGCGGCTCAAGGGGCTGTCCCCAGACTTCTATAAACATCCTGTGAAAGATGAAAACCAAAATAATCTGGACAGATTAATTGGGCAAAATAATCTTTGTCATTCAAGCTCGAAACGGCAAAAGTTTAATTTGTTGAAATCAACATTGAAAATAGTTGAATTTTTATTGCAATTCTTCACACTTATTTTTTATGTGTGTGTGTATATATATATATATATATG
Organism: Hiodon alosoides; assembly: GCA_025775065.1. Classification (NCBI taxonomy): domain Eukaryota; kingdom Metazoa; phylum Chordata; class Actinopteri; order Hiodontiformes; family Hiodontidae; genus Hiodon; species Hiodon alosoides. The sequence goes on along the minus strand of JAOYSI010015866.1, from coordinate 5,997 downwards.
TATATGTAAATACCATGCAAGATATTACATTTGTACAGTCTGTTTCTGAAATTTGCTTTTCTTTTATGATCCAGTTCAGCCTTATGAATGTAAACCTGTTATGCGCTATTGCGTTAATTACTTCATGCTGAGAATTTAAATTTTTACATATGTAATTATTGGGGGAAATGCTAGGACAATTGGCTGTTTCAAGTCTGACTATACACTAGTTTGGAATAAAAGCACTTTTGTACATTTTGTATTAAATTAAAATAAATCCGATAATCGTTTGAGTATTGTAGTTGCCATGTGACATTTAACATGGCGACTGTTATTTGCACATTGCCTTTTTTAAAAGTAATGTAATACATTTTATCTGTCAGACTTCCACTAATTTTTCATTTAATGTTCTGGGGCAAGAGAAGAGTGCTTGCGCATGTGAAATGGTAAGTACATCTAACTTACAGTTCCAGCCTTCGCCCGACTCTGAGTTGGCTAATAGTATTGCCAGAGGTATCTTGTTACTTTTAGAAGCTAGCTAACCTCCCGGAACCTCTTGGCGAACTCTCTTGGCACACGCGATGGCCAAATCAGAAGATCTAGTCCTGGCTGTCTCGTCATGTCATATGATGGATTATACATGTTTGTTTACTTTGCAGGAAGGATGTGATCTTAGAGCATCTCTGTTGCTACTTTGTTTTCGATGAAACAATAGAACTTCTGACTTATCGAGAATCATGTATTGACTTTAACCACCTTCAATGCGTTTAGCTCTTTCCAAACATTCTAGGATTTAACATTGTTTGAACACGAAGAGGGGTTCTGCTTAAGGTTAATCAGGTTTATGGAAAAGCAGGGGGCAGAAGGGGGTCAGGCGACCGGACATCCCAAGGTGTCGGCCCAACTGGACCAGGAAGAGCGGACAGGTGGCGATTCTATGAGGAAGTAGAGGAACGGGAGCATGAACAACTCTTATACACGCCCAATCTTTCAAAAATGTTTGTTTAATGTTTGTTTTAGTGCTTACAGCGCAATTTACAGTTTTAAAAGCGTAACTGTATTCAGTGTTGTATTTCACAGAAGCGCCAGCAGGGGGAGAATAACATATGGTCCACGTCTCTGACAAGAGAAGCAAGGACAGATAGAGGAGGAAAGGTAAACATAAAGAGCTGTATACTTGAGTCTAATCTGGTGGGGAAACAGGAAATATAGGTTATTACTTTGCTTTTATTGCTTTTCTTGTCTTTAATACTTGCTAAACGGGCAATACAAAGAAAACAAACCCTTTTTTTTCTGCACAGTTCTCCACACATTTATCGATAATGGATTACAGGCTATTATGATGTTTGTGTCATCACAAAGACAAAGGTTATCTGTCTATTTAATATGTTAACTGTATTAGTCCTTTTGTTTGTTTGAACCCATTCTGCTCCCGAGCTTAGTGACTGGCCTATGCAGTGTTTCCCTCTTTAATGAAACTGCAGAAAACAGTCTGGTTTATTATTGAAAATGGCCAGCGTGAGTTCAGTGACCCCCCCCCCCCACAGGTTCTGCAGAACCAGCATGATGGGGAGGGCAGGCCCAGTTAGAGGAAAATCATTAAAAAAAGACCCCACGCTCTTGTGCTTGGAGGGGGGGATTTCAGTGTGATACACCCTTCTGGGTCTCCATCTTCAGCACAGATCTCCTTCACAGTGGGAGAACGCTGTGTGTCTTTGCTTCTCCACTGATGTCAGTGCCCGCAGTGCGGACAAATTACTTCAAAAAAGCCGAGAGTTGTTCTCCGCAAATAGACCAGGCCCGTAATAGCTTGGTGTCCTCGCGGGTATGGAGTCCGGGTCTGTTATTTTCCGTCCTTCAGAGCGGCGAGGCGCTCGTTTGTTGGCAGGTTCATTGGGACGGTGTCAGCGGATGAGACTGCGCGGTCCCTTTCAGCTTTTAACTGCCCCTCACAGCAGGTGCGAGCTCGGGTGCGAGAATGCCCAGGCTTGGCCGCCAGTGCTGGTCCTCCGTGACTGAGATGATCTGGCTCGTCGCGGCTAACTTGTCCTGCCAAGTTTCTGACACCTGGATCATTAAAGCGGGAGTCTTGCTTGGCAAAACTGGCTGGGCAAGAGTTGGGGAACATTTATGGACGCAATTTGGTTTTAATAGTCTCCTCTGACGGGTTGAACTCGTTTTTGACTAAATCCTGGAGTCGCGGCTTTGTGGCTATTTGTGAATCTCACAAAGAAGACCAGAGAAAAGCCGTGAGCTAAAAAGGGGAAACGCTGCAAAAACAAAAATAAAAAATATTTAATTTGGGATTAAACGGAGCCAGAAATTAGTCTCAGGACTAATGTTATGAATAGTGAAAGTTTTTATTGCTGTGGTGGCTAGGCTATGAGAAACGAATGATTGTATCCATCCCACAATACTAATAATTTGATATCCATCCTTATTTAATTGTTTATCATAACAAGGTGCATTAGTAAAAAGATGTTTAGAAACGGTGCCGTCTAGCGGAAAGTCAGATGCGTCCAGGGAATCCCAATAATACATTAATAGTATGTGTAAAGCTAATCGACATTTCTACCCCTTGTGCCTTTCTGTTTTTGTAGCTTAGTCGAGGTATTGATTAGTTGGCTTCCTGGTCATAAGCGTCCGATCAGAACAGTTTCTATTTGCAGTTAAGGAATGGCCACCCTTTCTGGCCCTAGATTGTATTAATGGTTAGTTGGACATTGGGATTATGTTTTTTAATTCAATGCTTCACATTGGTACATGATAGACTTTGCTTTGAGATTTGGTCATGCTTTGGGAGTGCATCTCGCTCCAGCCAGGTCTCAGACCAGTTTATCGGTTTCCCAAAGCTGGAGTAGGGCACCATATTTCAGTCTGGTTTCATCACAATAACTTTGATTATAGGTTGTTAACCTATACCTTGAATAACAGTTACGTTTATGAAGAAAACCGTTCCATTTTAATGTGTAGGAAGTTTAATCCATAGGAAGTAGTTGCTGTAGTCGCCCTTCCTGGACACATGTTCCACGGATAAGTGTTATGTGTTTAGGTTCTGATAGTCTGCATATTGCTTTTAAAGCCAGACCCTCGGCACGCCATCGTCTTGTGTTGGTGTTGAACTTGAACTCCAGCATGTGACGGGTGTGGTGGTGTGTAGAATCGCTCCAGACAGACCCAAACCCTGAAGGGCTCCCCTGGGCCCAGCGGCGAATGGCCGAGGACCTGCCCGTGGACCACGGAGCCTGTGAAGTGGGGGTGCATCTTCGGCGGGCAGGGGGTGAGGGGGAAGCTATTGCCCCCAGCTGATCAAAGGCAGCGGAGTGGGTTGGCCGTGCCCCAGGAGTCCCACGGCTGGATGACCCTGTTAAGGGCCTTCAGTGCTTTCATGAGTGCGGGATGCTTTGTTACCCATCTCTCTCGCTCTCTCTCACTCTCCGCCTCTGACAGATGATGTTAGATAAGAACACGACTATATTTTTCGCTGTGATTTTGATCAGCTTGAAAAACGCAGCCTTTTTAAGAATGAGAAGCAAACGCTGGTGCACTTCACTCAGTTTTGCCTAGATTCCCCAGATTTAGCATTTCTTTGTGCATGGACTTGAAACGCATAAAATTGATCAGTTTGAGTCTGTAAAGCCCACAGCTTGTTCTGTTCTGTCATTTAGGCACATCAGACTTATATTTCAGTTATCTGATCTGCAAAACTGAAAAATAATTGATGGACGCTGTTGTAATATTCAGTGGATGTTAAAAACGGACCATGTGTGCTGCGAAGGGTGTTTTATGTGGTTGACAATGAGCTTTAACTTCCCAGCTAGGATCTCTTCACTTTCAAGGTGGAATGGAACGCCAATTTCCTTTCGGCACCATACTCACAAACGCTCTCGAAAGTGACTGTCCGTTCCACTATGATACGTGTTCCCTGAACGCATGTCTGTGAAGAAACAATTTCTGTTTTAATGTGATCTCGCAATATGGATAGTGTCTGTTATTACTCCGGTGCCTATTCAACACCGATGGAAGTTTTCTCAAGTGGCTTCTTATTGGAGTTTCTTCTCCATTCTCCTGGTGGCAAAGCGTCGCTGTGGGTTTAACGTACAGTCTTGCTCGGCTCTTAGGGCCGTGCACTGCAGTCAGGTACTACGCTGTACTACGCTGTCTTTTTTTAAAAACTGGACCAGAACGTTCAGGTTGTCTTTGAGAAGGGCATGCTACTGAAGCTCTTCCACTTAAGTCTGTGGGAGCCAGACGTTTTTCTGTCCCTGCGTTTCCTGTTGAAAATGCGCTTCCCTCCGCGTCCCGTTCTCGGGCCCCGGTGGAACACTGGGGCCTTGACCTGTTTCAGTGACAGCGTCGCTAAATCTAATTAACTGCGTTGAGACTTTGTTCCGTGTTAGATCTGTCCCCTTTTCCCCCGCGGCCCGTTGAGGGATTTCGTCCTGTCTGGGAAGCTTGACTTTCCTCTGCAGGGTGTTAGCGGCAGACCCGCTCAGATTAAGGTTCGCCTGCAGAAACCCTCTGCTTCCGTCTCTTTTCATGCTAACCTGTTTATTGGTTATTGAACGACAAGTGAAAGAACACTTAAATGGTAAACTTCAGTGACGCGTACGTTCCTTGTTACTTCCCTCTGTTCTGCACTTGCCGTCCTGCGGGCGTTATAAGGGTTGTGTGACCCGCTCTCTGGAGGTTCAGGTGCTTGGGTACCTTTGTGTTGCTACGCCGCTAACGCACTGCGTCGAAGAGGCTGATTGACACGCGCGCGCGGTATGTTTAGCACCCTGCTTGGTTTGCTTCGGCTGCCCGCTACTAGGTTGGTGGCGTCACTGCTATCCTCAAAACCGTTTGGGGAGAGAGAACCAGGGAGGGGAGCTGTGGAGGGTTGGTCCGGAGTCAGGTGGGATGAGGAAGAGGGGCCGGGCCCCGCCCTCCGCCCTCTTTGTCTTAGTGATGGACAGCTGTCCGATTGCCAACACAATGCTGTTAACGGGTGCTCTGGTGCTGTGGGGAGAGATCAACTCGAGGAAACTGAACCGAAGTGCTCACTCAGCAGCAGAGTGCTAGCGGCCCGGGTTATCTCCACGCAGACCCTTGGGTTCAGTGGGGAAGGGATGAGGAGGAGGCCCACTCCAAAACCCTGCCAGTTATCCCACGAATGCGTCCCTCAGCCTCGCTCACCTCTGTAGGGAAAGGCTCGCCTTCACCGCTCGTACAGCACGTCGGTTTGTATTCACGGGTCCTGTTTTACAGTAATTCAAACTGCAGCACCATCATCCTCCTGTTTATAAGTGCGAGCGACGGCAGCTTGTGTAGATCAGTTTGCTCATCACTCTTTACTCAGGGACTCGGATATTAATCAGCAGGTGAGTGTGATCCCCTCGCTGTGCCGGTACTTGTGTGTGTGTTAAGGGTTTACAATTTTCTTTTTAAATTTGTCTAAAAAAAACCCAAACAAACGCAGATGTAGTTGCCTTGTTGAACAGCAGTTAGGACGGGATACCCTCTCCGATCTCCTGCGCCCTCTGCTGGCGTTCCTTGTAACTCCAAACTAATGACTTCATGTCTTGTGGCTGTCAAGGCTCCAAATGGATATATTTGCGATGCACGGCCACTTATTTAATCATTTATAATTCATAGGTGATGTGCATTGTTGGCACGCTTCCTTGTTTCAGGCATCAGCTTGTCTGACGTCGACCACACTTTTACAAGAAACGGTTATTGCATAATGGACGTTTCGCATTAAAAAAATAAAAAAATAACCGTCTTATCAGGAAATGTAGCACCTTATCTGATCAATGGAAGGTGTAATATGGTATTCAGCCGGAAGACGTTTGTTTTGAGTCACACAAGGTAAGGGGGTGTTTCTTTTCCCCTGCCACAGCGGACTGTGCGTTTGCCGCGCGTCTCTCTCTGGCTTTGTATCACCGTTCCAGCCAGTATTTCCGCCTCTTTTGTTTCCCTCCGGGCCCCCCCCCCCCCGTGTTTGTGCGACGGTTCCTCTCAGCCTGGTTACCTCCA
>JAOYSI010015845.1:12583-32634 GCA_025775065.1 Hiodon alosoides | reverse complement strand
GACTGGTTGTGGTCCATGTGTGTGAATGCATTTGCATGTGTGAGTGTACTGAAGCGTGTTGGTCTTGGGTGTATGTGACTGGTTGTGGTCCATGTGTGTGAATGCATTTGCATGTGTGAGTGTACTGAAGCGTGTTGGTCTTGGGTGTATGTGGGTGAGCAGGTGTCAGAACAAGAGTAAGCTAAAAGTTAAAATGGGGATTGACTTACCCCTCCCCCCTTTGCCAGAGAGACTCTCGCCCAATATGCCTAATTAAAAGGCTGACTGGCATATACTGTGTCACTCAATTGCGCCCACACACTCACACTGGCATGGTGCGCACACACACACACACACACACACACACACATTTAAAATGAAATCCACAGAGCAGTGTTTATCAATAACGACGGCCTAATATTAGCAGATATTGCCCAAAAACATGGACACTGGATTTATACAATTCCATTTTAAAGTTATACTTAATTTAACATTCATTGACTATGCTGGCAGCATTAGCTGAACTGCGACAGCAGTGACTCCTATTTCAGATGTGGTAACACTGAAATAGTCAAGTGATCAGTTAAAAACAATATAAATTAAGACCGTAATGCTAATAATTATGTTTCAAAACCAACCACAAGAACCATAATAGTGCTGCATCTTTTAAAACGGTTCTCCGCACAGTGCAGTGTAGTGCAATGGTAAGGTGGCTCAGCAGAGGCGATGCAGTCCGCACGCACGGAGAGCCAGCGTAGCGTGTGGCAATACTGAAACGCGCTTTGAATTCCCCCACTACTCGTGTCCTCGGCCTGGCTGTCTCGTCTCTCGCGACACCCCCCTGCCCCCGTCTGCGCTTGCCCTTCTCCTCTCCAAGGACGAGCGGGAGAGGAAGCCAGCGTTAGAGAGCCGCGGCGCCTTCCCACACGTCGAGGCGAGGTCCGGACAGACTCGGCCTAAGCCTGCCCCGTCCGTGCCGACACCGGACCAGCATCCGTCTACGCCCCCTCCTGACAGAGCAGCGCCTCCCCTCGGACCCGCGGCTTTGCCAGGCCTCCCGGGAGCTACCAGCCTCCTTGCCGGAGATGGCGTTAACTCACAAATTCGTAGCCCTAAGTCACGCAGTGGGAATCTAAATGCTTATTTCGGCCCTCATTGGCATGACAACAATACGCTTGCTGGCTGAAAGATGTAAAGAGCTTCTGTGGGGGTTGGGGTTAATCCGTCCCAACCTCTTCCTCGCTCTTGCCTTCCTGTGGGCTGTACTGAAAAGCATCCACCTCAGAAGCAGTATTAGGTAGCCGCTCATTTTTCTAAGATTTGTTTGGCTTTCCCATATCAACATCCTGATCCCATCTATTGGGTTTAGGGATTACATTCAGTGTCCCCCATGGGTTTTGGTTAATGGGCCAGCCGCCAGATTGGCACAGTCAGTAAAGGTACTCTCTGGATACGCATAAGTAGACTGAGCCCTAAGACCTTCATTTCACCGGCTTCATGGAGGGCACAAGATCTGGACTTGTCAGTTCCTGGTGTACGGACAGACCTGGGGAAAAAGGCTTTCACATACTCTGCTCCCCACACTTGGAACAGCCTCCAAAAATAATTGAAACTAAGAGAATTGGTCTCCAAGTTAGATTTTAAAGCACTAATAAGTACGGTGATGAATGACGTGGTTGGGACTTGTCACTGTGCGTTGTTATTTTAAAGATAGTTTTACTTATTTGATGTGTACTGTAAACGTATATCTTATATGTTTCCTGTGGTATTGTTGTCATCTGTAACCTTTTTTATGCTGCTGTCTTGGCCAGGTCGCCCTTGTAAAAGAGATCTCAGATCTCAATGGGTCTTACCAGGGTAAAAATGGGTTAAATAAAAAAATAAAAAAATCTTTTAATAAAAAAAATATATATATAGCATGAGGCACGATTTCATCAAAACCTCGGTCCTTCTTGCCAACAACAAATCTGGCGGTTTCAGTTTTCTTCAAGTAATTTCAGCCACCCGGGGTGTTAGTTCATGGTGCTGGGTGTGTGAGTGGCGCTTGACAGATTTGTCAAAACCTTTGTTACAGCTCTGGTTCGAACCCCCTCCCCCACCTCACCACATACATTTAGTGTAGATTTCACCCTCAACAACGAATCACTGCCTGTAACAGAACCAGTGGGGAGAGAGACAGATGGGAGAGAAAAGTAAGAGATGGAGGAGGGGGAACAGTGGATAGGTGTGAATGAAATGATTGAAACTTTACACCAGCTTTATCCCCCTATGTCCACTTCGGCTCGGGGGAGAACGAGCGGCGTTTACAGGGCTCGGAACAAACAAAAAGGTCCGGCCAGTTAATACATTATTAATTTCCTTTTACTCCATCTCTTCCTAATCTCAGTTATCGGAGGGAGTTTGGCCTGTGCTCCTCACTAGGAGAGGAGGGGAAATGGGAGGGGAAGAGATCAGAAGGAGAAGATGTTAAAGGTGCTATATAAAACATAATGTTTCTCATTATTATACGTTCATGGAGAATGTACATATGAGAAAGAGAGAGTATTCAACGTCTGTTAACGTCTATACCAAGTTACAAGTGCTCATTATCTCTGTAAATACTTGAATATATTAGAATGCGTTGATGGGCTTCATTAAATGCACTATTAAACGTCCTGCTCCCTTCAGCATCCACTGATTGCACATCCTGATAACCGCTGCACATCACAAAAGGCACTTTCAGCCTGGCATAGTACAGTCACAGTGAAGGATGCCATTGCCAACATACAAAGCAAGGGCGTAGGTGCTGATACTGTACTGTACAGTGGGTGTAGCACGGGCATAGCTGCTGATACTGTTCTGTAAAGTAAGTGAGTGTAGCACAGACGTAGCTGCTGTTGCTGTACTGTACAGTGGGTGTAGCACGGACGTAGCTGCTGTTGCTGTACTGTACAGTGGGTGTAGCACGGGCGTAGCTGCTGTTGCTGTACTGTACAGTGGGTGAAGCACGGGCGTAGCTGCTGTTGCTATACTGTACAGTGGGTGTAGCACGGGCGTAGCTGCTTGTGTACTGCATGAGAAAAGGAACAGAGCAGTAGCAGTGGCAGGGATGTTTTATTACTCTGACAGGTTGGGTATCTGGGGTGGTGGAGGGGTTTGCTTTCATTTCTTAATCAAATTTCCACATGCTCACACCAAGGTCACCCCCCCCCCCCCCCCATCACCGACCCACAATGCTCTGCGTCTCTCACTCAGCATGTCCCTGTCTGAGTCTCTCCGCAGAGGGATCTCTCGCGTTTCCTTTTCCTGTCAAATTCCCATTCGTCCAGACCGCCGGCATTTGACACGACCTTGACGTGCAAGGCACTGCACACGCAGAACACGCCGATGAGAACGGACCAGAGTGAACACAGGTTTGGGGAGGGGAAGGAGGAGGCAGAGACGGGGGTGCAAAAGCTGTGAAATTCAAGCTAAAAACCAGGCTGAGCGGGCTGTAACACTTAAACAGATATCCCACTTCCATATTCATTCATTTGTGCAAACCCCCCCACCCCCCCGGAACATCCCATAAAAAGAGTTTCAAAAAGGAGAAATCTCTGGCCTTTATTTGACAGATTTCCATTTTCATCACCTCTCTTTCTTATCACGGTTCCCACTCGCGCCCCTGTCCCCCTCAGCCTCCGTTTCCATCGCTCCTCTCAAAGCCAGTCACGCTGATTCAGACCGTGTCATCCCCATTAAAACCCACGCCCCCCCCAACCCCACCACTCGGCTACACTACATCAGTGTTACTGGAACAAAGAAAGATGTAACAGCACATGTCAAGATAAAACTGTAAAAGCCATACGGTAGGGAAATTCAATTCTCCTCAAAATTCCCACCAATTTTTATCTATGGAGAAAGGGCTTGAGATGATCAGAGGAATATGTATATTTATCTGAACACGGTTTGTAATTACAGATTAGCAGGTGGGTCAAAATTCTGATTAAATTCCAGCCCCCAGGCTTAATTCCAGTGGTGAGCCAGAATTCAAGCTGTGTACCAGACCTGAATCACAAATCACCTGCATTTTAGCTCACTGCAAAATGTAGCAGTCAGCTGGATGGGGACAGGACAACACAGGAGAAAAGGTTAAAGACTGCACACCTTCACAGAGGGCACGCCTTCCCTCCATTCGAGATCACCACTCTGGCAGACACTTGAGAGCGTCACGAGGAGAGATGTCTTCATCAGACACATTGCACCTTTGCCGTCTGCAAGTTTGTCAGTCAACCGCATGGACAGTGTGCCCGTCTGGTATGCCCGGAAGTTTTACATCCTGTTATGGCACCTAAATGAGGAGTGGTGTGGTCACTCACGTATCACTGTGTTCAGTTGGGATGCAACACCATCACTAACACTCTCAGTGTGTTTAGTCGTGGGGTATGTAAGACCATAAATAACGCTCTCACTGCCACTAATACCCATTCAAGTTTCTTTCATTAACTCATTCTCCCTGCGTTTCCTTCCCACATTAATGTCACACTGACATTTTTTATCCCTAATATAGAAACCACAATGAACAGGCAGAGACTGGGCACACGCCACTTCGCACACGTTAATTGGCAATATATTGGGTCAATTTAAATAATAATTGAGCGCTGTATTCTGCAAAGCGTAGCACTCCTGACACTGAGACAGCAAGGGCAGCAGCTTTGAAACAAATCAGAGCCATCCTTCTTCCCTGGCTGTCGTTCCACACTGAATTCAGGCTTAATTCACCCAGGGGAGAGTCTGATCCTTGGGGGCAGCTTTGAAGCCGATCGGTAACACATATAACACATCCTTCACGATGTGGGGTACAGCAAGGGTAGGCCGATCCGAGCCTCCAGGGAGACCAAAGTTCTTATTTCCCCACAGCAGACAGTAAACAGTAAATTCCTCCTACGGTATCTCGGATACCTGTGACATTAATGGGCCAATTTAAGAAGACAGGATGTGGGGGGAGGGGAGAAAAAGACTCGTGGAACTGTGGAAGGAAAAAATATGGAAAAATGTAGTTGCACACAGCTTGAATATCGCCTTAAAGAGTAAGGCATGATGACATCATCATCTCTTACGAACAGGGCGATGAAGTACCCAGTGGTCTGTGCCTCAATGCCTTGGCCAGACTGCAAACGTTGGCCGTGCCAAAGACGTCCCCCCCAAGGCTGAAACTAAAGGCTGAGAGCGAGCGAGAGCGTGTGTGTGGTGGCGGGGTTGAGGGCACAGACACGACAGACCTGTGAAGGAAGGAGGGCAGTGAAAGGAAGAGCGAGAATTGGGAAATGGAGGGTACAAGCACAACTGCGAGCAGAGAATAGGCCTGGGATGATCAGAGAAACGTAATGAAGTGAAACATTAAAAGGTTCCCTGACTGCCTGCTCTTCAAAGGCCAGCTCCAACACAGTACAGCAGCTCCTGGTGCACTCCAAACACCCCCCACCCTTCTGCTTTTCCTGCTTTAATCTCTCTCCTACTCTCGAGTTCAAGTTCAAGTTCAAATGCTTTGTTCACTGGAATTCTTAAGAGCCTTAGTAGACAGGATTTGAAATGTAGCACAACACAAATATGTCGCTTTATAAATGGACATTCTGGCAAAGGTAATAGACAACCGTCAATGCTGAAGTACGTCTGCCTTTCTCAATGTCTTATTATCTGTCCCTTTGTCTTTCTTGCTCCTCCAGTATTTTCTGCTTGCCTGTAATTGTGTGTGTGTGTGTGTGTGTGTGTGTGTGTGTGTGTGTGTGTGTGTGTGTGTGTGTGTGTGTGTGTGTGTGTTTGTGTGTGTGTGTGTGTGTGAGCGTGAGCGAGACTGGAATTGTGTGTGTGTGTGTGTCAGTGTGAGCGTGAGCGAGACTGTAATTGCATTTTCCACCCTCATTCGCTATTGCTCTACCTCTTTCTAATGAGGTGACAAACAGTGGCACTGGCTTAGGAGAGGGACTATATGTGTGACTAATTGTATGTGTGCGTGTGTGTGTGTGTGTATGTGTGTGAGAGAGAGAGAGAAAAGATAAGAGACATGTCTGGACACATACACGCACATTGACTCGTTCACTCAGGGGCACATACCAGTACATCGCCAAAGTAGGGCGTGTGGAATGGTGACAGGTGCTACAGGCAATGTAACCTCACATGTCATGCGCTGTTACCATCTCCCCCATCTCATTTTGTTGTTCTTTCGCCTGTCTTCCTCACCATTCACTTCTGCCTGAACTTGCTTTTACCACCTCCCTATACTCCCTTCAAATTTCATCCCCTTTCTCATTTTCAGGCAATTTCGATCCAAAGGATAACGCTAACGCTTGGGTCAAAAGGGCCAGATGCCCCACCAGAGTGTTACCATAGAGCTTTCGTTCCTAGCCTGTGATTGAAGGATTTTTGTTTTTAAAAGCCACGAAACCCATAAGACCACATCAATCAATAGGATTTAACCTTTTCTCTCAAAAGCGTTTTTTGAAAGAAAACAAGATATCATCCACGCACTGCATCATTTATAGGGTTAGCAGATTACTACCATTACTACCATAGAAGGTAACCATTTGTAGGCCTTAAGACTACATAGCTTCTGTATAACCATGGAGAAGTCTCAGTAAGGAACTGAGACCCTAGCCGTCTTCTCCACCCATGCAGTGAGCCAGGCGTTTTAAACCTCGGACCTCGACATTCCATACAGCTGACCAAGCAACCTGCACATGGAACAGCAGCCGAGAGAAAGCCAATGAACTGATCAACACCATGCCGCCATCACCCAGAGCCAGCCAATCAGGGGATCAATACTGCACAGCTTGCCCTCGAGTCCCGTTTTTATCCTTCAGGCAAAAGTGTGCTGCGGTCCTTTATACTGTAATAAAGAGATCTTTATGACTACAGACGCTCCGAGGCCCTCACGATGCTGCAGCTGACCTCAGACTACCCTTGCCATTCAAAGCAACTTTACCCCCATGACAGCAGTTATGTCAATGGTGAGCCTTTTCGCAATTGAGAGAAAAGAATAAAAACTTATAGGGGCCTAAAACGTCAAACAGTTTTACAAACTACACAACGGCATCTAAAACCCCAGACAGAAATTGGAGAATGAACTCAACTTGACTGGCACTTCGAGTTTTTCTCTTGGGGAAAAAAAGGGCCAATTATTGACCTCATTCCTAAAATTGTGTCTATGCATGCATCTTGAGACGGAGGTCACTTTCAATTAATGGGAAAAAGTTAAACAAGCATTTTAAAGCTAAAGCCGAAATATTCGGTGATTGGTCGTATGCACGCGGCCCTTAAAGTGCCCACTGCTTCCAGTACCCACAGATTGCAGATGTGAGCTTGGCATAGTTGGCAGACTGGGCAGTCAGCCTACCTTGACCCCGCGGACTCGGAACTCAGCCAGCGCGCGGCTCATCTTGGCGGCGGCGGCGGGCAGGTCCTTTCCGCTGGCGATGACTTTGACCAGGAGCGAGTCGTAGTGGGGCGAGATGATGGCGCCCTGGAACGCAGAGGCACTGTCCAGCCGGATACCCATGCCCTCGCCACTGCGAAACACCTGCGAAAGAGAAAGAGAGTTCTTACAGCCAACTTCAGGATATCTACCTTTAGCCAACCAGCTAAGAGAAAGCAGAGGGAAAGAAAGCACTCTATGCACACAACACCACCCCCCCAATCACATCCCCCACACTCCCTCTTAACCTCAGGGCATGAGAATACTTGTCTGGGAAGAGGGGAAAAATGAGAGCGAAATGACAAGTGTTAATGACTAAAACAGCGGGGTCAGTTCTCACATCCGGCGAATTCAGACAGAGAACACCTCTCTTTCCCAGGCCCTACTTCACAAGGCTAATTTCTTGAAAGGGAATTAATGAGAGAGCAGGAGAGAGAAAAGGTGAAGGGAGCATTCAGGAGTTTGTTCAGGTTCCGAGGGGACTACATCCAGGCCTTTTTTTCATGGATTCAGCCATCAGTGACAAATCTCATCAACCTCTTGGCCTGTAACCACACTCTACAGACTGCAAATCGAAAAATAAAAAGTAATAAAATAAACTAACACCACCTACAGGAAGAGGGACCGCGATGGAGAAAAGTCTCCAGCAGCCATCCTTTTCTCCATCTCAATACCTTCCTTCCTGTAGCTATTCCCCCCTTAGCGCTCTGCTTTCCTAATGCCCGAATTTCCCAGGCCTCCCCCGATGAGAAATTCTGTTACCGGCCCGGTGGGAGACCCCACCTGCAGATTAAAGTGTGCTGAACTAACAAAAGCCTTGGGAATTACAGGGGAAAGGCTGCGCACTCTGGATATCCTCACTGTCATTTGTATGCGGGCTATCTCCAATCAAAGGAATGACCGTCGTGTCGTTTAAGCAACTGTGAGGGCAATGCAAATTTTCTTTATGGCCCACCAGGGGATGCTCCTGAAAGAACAGACAACCAACTTCTCGGATACCGAATTGAGGGTTGAAATCCTTTAACGGCAGGGAGAGAAAACGGTGGAGAAATGTTTAAACCCAGGTAGGATAGCTGACAGTTGTAATCACTGCACAGGAATGCTATTCCCCCGTGTCATTATTTTCCCTTATTGACTTTTCTTTTCCAGAGGACTTGATATTTAATTGAAGGCCCTATTGGATGTCAATATAAACGATAAGGAAGACTTTAGATTTTCCCCCAATGGAAATGCCCAGGGTGCCCCTTAACTCAGTCCAGTAGTCGATCGGCCAAAAGGCCAAAAAAAAAACCCAGAGGAACGCGGTCGAATTGGGCACGTCCAAGTGCATTCAAACGTGTCTAATTTCATTAATCGGAAAGCGATTACCAAATTAACCGCCAGGGTTGTCGCAGACCAAAAGAAGTGGCACACAGATGCAAGCGGGCTCAAACAGCGTGCACCGGCTCAATCAAAATAAGCAAGAGCTGAATTATGTGGTTAAGTGCCTGACGCACCGTCGCCTGTCTTCTCCAGGGCAAGGACTTAACCGCCCCGCGGTGGACAGACGTCAAAAGCACAGTGCTATAAAGCGCCCCTGGACCGGGTCTTCAAAAGAGTCCCTCACAAACGTTACCTCCCCGAAAACCCCAAAGCCACTTCACCTCTCATCAGCAACGCTTTGTTATCAGCATAGCTATAACGTCTCTCGTGAAGAGACGACTTCCTCCGTTACAACTTCCGTAAAGAGCGCAACTCTGTCCGCCCGTGCTCTGTTTTTTTTCCTGTCGCCATTCGGGCAAACTCCCGGATAACCGCCTTCACATAGTCCGCGCCGGGTGGCAGCTGGCATTTCCCGTTAAAAATTTCTCTTCATTTATATGAACGCTTTGTGGGGGCAAGGAACGGACGCAATTTGGGATGACCTTTGGGAGCGGGGGGGACCTGGGTTGTGCGGGCCGCATCATTAAAAAAGTTTTGTGGCAGCTTTTCTCCCCGTGCAGCCTGGCTCCCGACGGTCACGGCCTCCGGCTCAGGCGGCGGACACGTGACCAGCAATAACGAGCCCGACCCGCGTGGTTTCAATTCCAGCTCCGTCCTCTCTCCCCAATTAAGACCGAACCACTATAGCTCGTTTCTTTCCTTTAAACGAACGCTGCTCTGGGAGTCCTGACGCAGTTCCTGATCATCGCAGAGGCCCTCTCCGACCTGTAGAGAACTCCCGCTATCAGCGCTGAGTTCAAAGCCTCAAATTCGTGTGCCGTGCCTTTAAAACACGTCCGAGGCGTTCGAAAATATGCATGATTATTACAGCTGCTCAGATGAGCAAGTGATTGAAGTTTTAAAGTAAAAGTAACTGGTCTGCGGGAAAGATGAGAGTTTTGTTGTAATTCTTCCCTCGCTTGGGACTATTCTGGAAGATCATTTCAGCTCAGTCTGTGTAACGTTTACCACTCCAGTTAATGAAATTCTATTATGTTCCAGACACGGTGTTTTGGCAGGCCAGCTCACCCTCACGCCAATAAAGTGGAGTCGTGACCCGTGGACCGCGACGGAACCCCAGAACCAGGCTTAGGGCAGACCCCAGAACCCCACGCTTTTAACCACTGCGCCCCGGTTGGCATTTGCCGCACTGCCGTTGTGGTGGTTTAGCCAGCAGGAATGGAGAGAATCGTTCGGAGACGCCGGGCGCTGCTGGTGTCTGTGCAGCGCCAAGGTTCAGGCACGTCGTACTTTTTCTGTCACTCTTGGCAGCATCACTGGAGAAACGGCCAACCCAATTTGCACCATTACAGTGATTGGCACCTCGGGGAGAGCCGTTGATGCGTGCCCTGAATCGCTCAGCATTTGGGAATTAATACAGACGCCGAATGCAAAATTTCCCCGTATGAACGGGCACATATGATGAGATGTGGTCCAAACTAGTGAGCGCTTTGCGTGCGTGTGTGCGTGTGTGTGTGTGTGTGTGTGTGTGTGTGCCATTCCCTGAGAATGAGACCGGGTATACTCATTCTTGTTCACCATAGCAACCAGACAATCCAAGATGGCTGCCTGCCAACTGCACCCCCCGCCCCAACTCCCTCGCTCTCTTCTTCGTTTCGGTTTAAACACATCGTCTCTCTTTTTCCAAAGTAGGTCACTACACCTCCATCGCGCTCTAGACGTCCTCTGCTTCTCCAGTAACCTTTATTACCTTTATTGTCCCCCAACACGTGCCCACCCCCATCCCTCTCAGTCTTCATCTACCTCCCTGCATCTCTTCCTGTCCTCTTCTCCTAAAGTTCAAATGCTTTTATAGACCAGAAAAGGTCACGGGTGCGTCCAAAAGGTGGAGAGCACTGAGAAACACGCGCAGCTGTGCTGATAGTAGCCCCTGAACGCGATCTCTCGCTTTTCAGATCTCCGCCACTCCTTCCGACATTCACACTCCAGATCCTGCTCCCTGATTCCAGCTCACTCTCACGCTTATGTTTCGCTTGTACCGTTTCCATGGAGTCACACGGCCCCGCCTCTTTCCTAGTCTCCCCCCTCCCATCCTCTCTCCCACACCCGCTTCCATCCCTCCATCCATTTTGGTGGTAGTAGCGCTGTCTTGGTTCCCACGGCAGTGACCCGCACGACTCTGAGCACAACGCAGACATTAGCATCGTCGACAGTTCTGCTGCCAGGAGGATTTATTAAGAGGGAAAAAAAGCCTGAACTGAAAGGTTTTTGGAAGGGGGGGTGGGCGTAAAAAATTGCAATGTTCAGGAATATACTCTGCTTAATTACATCAAACTAAAATATCAGAATTCCAAAATGAACTGGAGATGCTATTTACAGCCTGCCTCTGACTAGGTGCTCTTCAATTCAAACAGGATTTGTGAGCGTGCCTTGCAAGTACAGTCTGGCTCTTGCCTGACCAGCATTAATGACATCAGCCACACAGAGAACAGGACAAAGACGTAAATTGCATTACCCTCAATCCCACAGTCCGCCACGCTGTGCACACACCACACACACACACACCTGTTTTGTCAGAGCCCTCTATTGCAGTTCTTTACAGTACAATATAGGGCCTCGCTAAACTGCAATTCTGAATCCTCAGGGGGAATTAAGAGACTAATCCTTTCTGTCTACTTTGCCTGTGAGCTCACTCTTTCATTCCTTCAGGATGCCCGTCTCTCCGCCCCCCCACATGGCCCTGCCCCCATTTGCCCGCCCCATCTCACCTTTTGAACCCCAGCTCCCCTGCCTTCACTGTGCCTAAGCACTTAAAAACTCCATCAGCAGTTTCTCTGAGAGTTTGTGCTGATTTGTGGACACAAAACATCCCCCCTCTCCCTGCTCCCCGGAGCCACCTGTCTCGAACGAGGCAGGCAGGCGGGAGGGGTGGCAGACGGGGATGTGAGGGGAAACGGGGAATAGGATAACGGAGCAGAGAAGAGGAAGACGGGAAGGTTGATTAAGTGAACAGGCCTTCTGTGGTTTGCAATGGGCTTGATGGCCGTCATACACAGCACTTCAATTATGCACGCTTTATTTAAATCCTAAATAAATGAAATGAAAGGAAGTCCCAGGCGAAGGGAGAAGCTAAGGCAAACGAAGATGGGGTGTTAGCAAGTCTGTCTAAGCAAACCCGATGAAGAGCTTCAGTGGGAAACCTGACGCACAACCAAAGAACGGTCAAGTATAGCAGAGAACCGGAAAACGTACAGAGGAGATGTCGGTGCTGGGCACTGTACGTCTCTTTGTGTGGAATTAGCCCATTACAAGTGGATAAGATGGGAATTCACCCATGGAGATCTCCCCCCCAGTCAGGGAGGGGAAAAAAGTTTTCTGACCAATCAGGTTTTCTAAAAACAAAAATCAAAAAACAAAAATCCTTCTTCAAACAATTACGTTTATATGTGCAGCCTGACATATATTTCTCTCAAGACAGATCTGTGCTGCTAACAATACTAACCAAGTGACACACCGCGCACCTGGGGCGACACACCGCGCACCTGGGGCGACACACCGCGCACCTGGGGCGACACACCGCGCAACTACCTCTGATGAAACCGCTCGTCTTGCACTTCTGTTGCCCATAGTCTCCTACAACCCCTTGGAAATTACAAGTGTGCATTCCAAAATTAAACAATTCAAGCATAAGATTTTCAATTTGGTCAGTTTAGACAAAGAGTGCACTAATTCAATAAATAAACACTATGAATTGCTTATCTATAACCTTTTTTGTAGGCCAGGGGTGATCATGCACTAGATTTTATTATTATTAAAGTCTGAGGTTCTAAGCAGTGTTTTTGACAGTTTAAAACAGCTGTGATATATCACTGCTTAAACCTATGTGAATCCCTGTGGCTTTTATAGCAAATGTTCTCTTCAACAACGCTCACATCCGTACAAACAAGATCAGGCACAAGCACGAGCACATAAGCTCACCAAACGCAGACATACACACACGTGTACAGAGACAGACGCAAACACGCATACAGACAGAGACACAGACACAAACACGCGTACAGACAGAGACACACACAAGCACGCGTACAGACAGAGACACACACAAGCACGCGTACAGACAGAGACAGTCGCAAACACGCGTACAGACAGAGACACACACGCGTACAGACAGAGACACACACAAACACGCGTACAGACAGAGACACACACAAACACGCATACAGACAGAGACACACACAAACACGCGTACAGACAGAGACACACACACAAACACGCATACAGACAGAGACACACACACAAACACGCATACAGACAGAGACACACACAAACACGCGTACAGACAGAGACACACACACAAACACGCGTACAGACAGAGACACACACAAACACGCGTACAGACAGAGAGACACACACGTACAGACAGAGACACACACAAACACACGTACAGACAGAGACACACACAAGGGAGCAAAGGAGCTCCACTAATGCTCCAGCTTGAGGAGGGGAAGGAGCTGTGTGAGTATGACACACTTCCACTCGGACTCAGTGCAACCCCCGGCTCACTACCAGACTGAAAGACAGATTTTCTAAATGAGTTCCTACACAGGGCACACCATGACTCAGTGAAAAACCAGGGACGAGGGTCAGACTGTGCAAAGAGACAACAATCACAGTCATAGTGTATATTTAATACTGTTGGAATAAACTCTTTTCAGTATATTCAATTTGATGTAGGTTTAACTAGATTTGCTTTGGCTATACACTTAGTTTTGCAAGCAGCTTTGACCTGATCTGAGAAAGAAAGAGAAGAAGGGGGACGACGGGGAAACTACAGCAGGGAAGACACGAGGAGGAACTGAAAATGAAAAACATATTTCTAAAGAAAATGAAAAATGGAAACAGAGTGCGGGAAGGAAGGCACCCCCAAGAAAGTGCAGAGAGAGAGAGAGAAGAAGAGAGAAATCTTGTTTAGAATAAATGTGTTAGAGAGAAAATGGAGCAAGAGAAAAATGAACAGTGACAAACTACTGAGGGAAAGGACGCACAGAAATGGAGGAGGGCAAATTATTTCCAGGGAGAAAATAAAACAGAGAATGAGAATCTGTGAGAACAGTTCGGTGACAGGGAGTCCAGCAGAGAGGGGGAAGCAACAGGGCGGTGGGACGGGTTGGGGAGTCCTACTCGCATAGGGTACAGGTTGTGATTTCTGAATAAATATCACATACAGCAGTTAGGGAGTTATATAAGGAGCGTGGGGGGGGGGGGGGGTGACACAACGAGTAAGTAATGAAGTGCAGGGGCCGTTGCTTATTTCTCCACACATCAGCGGATAGGAAATTTCCCCTTTATTTGGGGAGGCGAAGAGAGATTTAGTTTTGGGCGGGGGATGGGAATCCGTTTTCTCATCTGCCTTAAATGACCAAAAATTCAGTTGTTGTGAGTGTATAACCCTAAAGGGGTTACAGAGAGTCGTGTGCCCGCCAGGGCCTTTAATGGTGTTTTCTATAGTGAAGAAGACAAACACAGACACAGACGCGCACACAGACACACACACACCCTTTAAACTTTCAATTAGAAGAAGGGGGGCCTCCATGTTTGCTGCGTTTTAAATGAAAGCGAGAGAACGTGCCTCACTTCCCAGGAGCTGGGCTAATTTGTTCATATAATTACCACAGAAGACTGAGCTGAGCGAGTGAGACACTGGCAAGGGGGGGGGGTGGGGGGTTACAGAAGAGAGGAGCACAGGCACGGGCGTGCGAGAGAGAGGGGCCGAGGTGATGGGGAGGATGGCTTTGGGGAGGTGAGGAGTGACCACTGCCCATAATAAAAAGGAACTAAACCCCACCCCCACAGGACCGTCGCTCCTCATCTACAGACATGTGGAAATCCAGGCAGAGAACAGGATCACGAGCGAGACCAGGAAGAGAGGAGCAGGAACAGCCATTACCCATAATCTGCAACAACACCACCACATCCATGCTGCCAGTCGGCACACAGAAGCAGGTAAATATCACCTTTAAGGCCTTTTCCTGGCTTTTTATTTGCATCTGAGGCCAGCCAACAGCGGGGACAGGCGCTGGGATAAATGAAAGGGAGAGATGACAGGACCTGTGACGTTTCGCGGGGAGCCTGGAAGGTTGCGTGGGACTCGGCCTGAATGCAGATTTAGCTGGAGGCGCTCCTGTTCCCCCTCGACCACCCCGCCGCGTTCAGAAAACAAAACCACACTTTGTCAGCGCTGAAGGAGTATCACAGAACTGGGGACATGGGACATTCCCACATCCGCGTGAGTCACAAGCTATTGCAGGGCCTGTGGGGGCGTTGTCACACACAGTGGAGGGCGACCCCAAGTGTGCGCACGCACACACACACACAGACAGAGCCCTTGTTCAAAGGAACAGACACAACACTGTTCTCCCCCAAGGGTGGGTGCCCCGTGAGGAGTCAAAGGTCAGGGAACAAAGTCTGTCAACACAACCATTTCAACCACAATATCTCCAAATACACGGCTTCAACGTCAACCTCTATCCGGTTTCCGTGTATTTTTCTACCCATTTTTATGCTCATTCCTTCCTATTTGAGCTTTTTTGGCTTTATCTCTGTGGTGATCAACAGCAGGGGGCAGCGTGATGAGGACAGGGATAAAGCCACCTCCGCGGATCCCTTTTCTCTCCTGTCTTTATCTCGTCGAGGAATCGTTTCACACAAATCCCGGCGTAACTGGCGGAACGCGTTAACAGGAATCAACTCGGTATCCCGCGCCCCGGAGATTACGGCAGGACCACCCGCATGGGCAGGAGCCGATGAAAGTAGAAGGCGAGTGGGCAAATCTGCCCTGGATCACCCGCCACCATCTGCGAGAGAGGAGCACGGGATGGGCAAAGCGTAGCGACACAAGCAAGCCCACGCGACCCACGCGGTAATCACACTCTCTATATTTATAAGGCAATAGAGCAGGTCCGACAAGTATCGAGCACTGCCCCCCCCTCGGCTGCACATACATTATTCATACACGTATACTGTTTTCCCCCGCTCACCTCCTGTAATGAAGGACACCTGCTGCTTGGCCACACAGCTGGAAATGCCATTCTGCCTAACCTGTGCTTTCCTAACCCAGGCCTGTCGCTCCTACCCGTTTACCCGCTGCATGTTATTCACTCTGCTTAGCAGATGTCAGGGTCAGCGGTCAGACACACCTGCCAGACAAGGCTGTGGCGGAAACGGGGTAAAAATCGTGCTGTCCGTCTCTCTCTCTCTCTCCAGCTCCCCACCGCCAACTCAAAGGCTCCTGACAGTGGCTACCGCTCCCTTCCCACTCCCCAAGTTTGCCCTTAATTCTCACACACACACACACACACACACACACACACACACACACACACACCAACTCCCAGATTCTTGCCTCCCGGCAATTTCCCTGCGTCCACTCAGTATCCACAGTATTGGGAGTGTATCCAACACCATCGGATACACCGGCAGCCATCGCGGATGATCCACGATGATCCATTTCACGCCGTGTCAACGTCATTGTCAGCGATCGCCCTAATCTCACAAGGATCTCATAAGGAAACAGACTCCCATTACAGTGAAAAGGAGGCCAAATAACACCCTGTTCTTTTACTCTGTCTATGCAGTTTCTCCCTCTCGCTCGCTCGCTCTCTTTAATATTATATAAGGGGAAGGCTGCATTGATTCCCGCACAAACACGCGCACGTCAGATTTCCCTGAAGTTGCCAGTGGGGAGGTTGGCGAAGGGGGCAGGTTGAGTGGTAGCAGCATGCCAAGAGGAACAGCTGTGCTCAATTTTCTCAGTTTGGGCCTTTACTCGGGCCCCATCCCTGATTTTGCTGATGGATACCGTTTCCTGAACCCGCTGTGCTGGAGAGGGGGGTCTCATAGCCATGCGGGGAGGGGGAGAGCTAAGAGGACTGTGGTAGGACGGTCCACTGACCTGCCCGTCTGTGTATCCTCAGCACGTTCGTTCATCTCTGTCCCCGCTCTCTCCCCTTGATCAATCTATCCCATCAGCTCCTCTCTGCTCTCCTCCCCGACCCACAGAAGATAATGGGAACTGTATCTCCCGCAGGGCTGCAGAGACGGACGCAGACACTGAGAAATCTATCTGGGCTCCTATCCGGGCTCCTCTCTGTAGTTCGGCCCCTGCAGGACTGTCTGCACCCTCTCCACATTCCCCTGGCTCTTTATCTCCATCTCCTCCTGCCTCCGCTCCGCTCTCCGTAACGGAGACCCGAAGCTCTCCACCGGGACTGTCTGCGCATGCATTTTAAAGGGCTTTTACTTCATAAAAGGACAGAATTTTTAAAAATCCAGTTCTCAGTGCACCATTTCTCTGACCCTTCCAACACACTGAAGCCATGACTTATTCATTAACTCCCGGCATCCACGCCACTCATCCCAGCATCTTCTATCACCGCTTTCCTTTTTTTCTTATTTTCTCGGGGGGGGGGGGAGAGGGGGGTTAGTGGGGTCTTGTTCAACATTTATGGACGCACCAGAGCTGTGAAAAGGCACAAAGTCAAGTCGTCCTGAATCTGTCTCATATGGGGGGGCAATGTCCCGCTAACACATAAGTGATCAGCCTGCGTAACGCTTCACACTTACATCAAAAACTGTCTAATCAGCCCTATATCATTTGTTCGACTTACCAACCCTTTTACTTTATCATGACTGATAAGATATCACACTCATGAATGTATTCAATTCATATCATTTTTTTTTTTATATTTTAAAACATACTTTTTGGATATAATTTAAAACTTATTTAAAAAAAAAAACTAAAACGTTTAGCCTCATCATTTTACCGTCTAAAACTCCAAACAAATTACACTTTGACCACAGCTTCTGCTCGATGTTTAAGACCACAGAGTAAACTGGATGAACAGAGCTTAGAGGCAAAGAGACGGTCGAAAGTAGAACCCCTCTCTCTGCTGGGTGCACTTCCTGTGATCAGCACATAAAACACTGGGCATACTTCTGCTGACCCAGCAGTACAAGGAGTGGTTGGGGGGGCAGACAGCGAGAACAAATAAAGCCGTCAGAGCAGAGGTGCTGGAGAGCTGGAGGTGAGTGAGAAGGGGCAGAAACGAGGACAGGAGGGAGAGCTGGGGCAGAAACGAGGACAGGAGGGAGAGCTGGGGCAGAAACGAGGACAGGAGGGAGAGCTGGGGCAGAACAAAGAGGGGTTTTCTTTGCCATACCAAGCCTCTGCCGTCAGAGTTGAAGGTTAAACAGACTTGACAGCAGTGGATCGTGGAAATATGTGGCGTTCGCACGTTGGCGGCTCCGACAGCATGTCACGTCAAACAGAAAAAAATACACACACCTGGCTCTACCTGTTCCACCCGTATTGGTCCAAATGACAACACTGTTAAGCGTGATTCACACACTGCCTCCTCTACACCGCCGTCTGCTCTCCAGAGGCATGAAAAACAACAGTACTATTAAAACGTCCGTTTGTGACTTTGGACACACGGAGCGGAACATTTGCCTTTCATTCAGGGCTTTTGGTCCTCTTTTCTGCAAAACACAGTGAAAGACCAGGAGGACACGCCAAGGAGTGCAGAGAAAAGGGGAATTTCCTTTGCATGGCCAAGATCACAAGGATCCAATAAACATAACTCTTAAGGTAAGCAAACGGTGCGGTAGCCCCCTTACAGGACGAAGCAGGAGCAAAGCAGACCCAGGGAAGGGGGAGGGGGGGATGAGGGTGTGGTGACGGTATACCTCCAGGCGGCCCGTGTCGGGCTGGAAGCCGCGGGCGGGGTCTTCAGTAGTGACTCGGCACTGGATGGCGCACCCATTGATCCGGATCTTGTCCTGCTTCAGGCCCAGATCAGGGAGACTCCGCCCCTCACAGACCCGAAGCTGAGCGTGCACCAGGTCCACACTGGCAGAGAGAAGGAGACAGACAGATGCTGATATTTCCCTTAAAAATGTGGTTGATGGAGAATACACGTTGCCTAGATACAAGTGTGGCCACACACTACTGTATAAACACTAGCCTTAGAGATTTTAGTTTAATAGAGCACGTGAACACGCACACACGCACACGACAGACAGCGGTTGCACGGAAGTGACGGTCCAGGACACTAAGGTTGCCACAGAGAAAGAGGAGACTAATGCCAGAACCCAGGACACGGCTGCGGTCGTGGAAAGCCGTGAATGCACCGTAAAGCAGGGTTCGATGATACATACACACCCTAACCAAATCAGACAGTGCATTAACACCGAACAAAGAAAGTGCATTACGACTGCAAGTCCACATCCAGAGCGGGTGGGAGGGATGTGCGAGAAACTAAAAAAATCACAAGGCGAAATCCAACAGCTGGGTATGTATCTGATGGAGAGAGACTCACGCAGCGACACACACACACACAAGTAAAATAATTTTAAAAAGCTAAGAAGGGACAGGGTTGATTTTTAAAAAGTACACTAATTAAGTTATATTTAGGAAACTTGTTTTGCCAGTATTTAACCTTAAAGCGACAGTACGGTATTATCCTCAGCCTTTTATCTAAGGAACATCCTGTCTTGAATTAGAGGAATACTCAGAGCGGCCTACTACAACACTCGCTTATTATTGCAGTGTTGCCTTGGAGTGGAGAAAACCTAAATTCACTTAACACATAAACTCCTATCTTTGTTTACACTTGCTCAGCAAATAAAAATAACATAACATATTGCAGTAGAGTTTTCTAAGAGTTAATCAGCTTACCTGGAGTATATTGCTTGCTTGTATGTGATCATTTTGGGCAAAATATTATATACATAAATGCTTCTGTGTGCAGTTTATACACACACACACACATACACATACATGTAAGCATACATACATACATACATACATACATACACACACACACACACACACACATACATGTAAGCATTCATATTCATATACACATTATATATATATATATATATATATATATTTATTAGTGGCTGCATTGTTTGTTTTGTTGTGTACAGGAGCTTCTGTCACCATGCAAAATTCCTTGTTGTATGTGCATGGCAATAAAGCTCATTCTATTCTATCTTAATCACTTTTGAAAAAAGGTATTAGTGCTGGTGGTGTGCTAAATGTATGGATGAAAAAAGGTATCAGTGCTGGTGGTGTGCTAAACGTATGGATGAAAAAAGGTATCAGTGCTGGTGGTGTGCTAAACGTATGGATGAAAAAAGGTATCAGTGCTGGTGGTGT
>JAOYSI010015845.1:0-12483 GCA_025775065.1 Hiodon alosoides | reverse complement strand
GCTAAACGTATTGATGAAAAAGTTATCAGTGCTGGTGGTGTGCTAAACGTATGGATGAAAAAGGTATTAGTGCTGGTGGTGTGCTAAACGTATGGATGAAAAAGTTATTATTGCTGGTGGTGTGCTAAATGTATGGATGAAAAAGTTATTATTGCTGGTGGTGTGCTAAATGTATGGATGAAAAAAGGTATCAGTGCTGGTGGTGTGCTAAATGTATGGTGACGTAGGATGAGTCACTAGCAAATCCAACTTCCCAGCTTTAAACGCTGCCCCTTCATCTCCCAGATGTCAGTCATTCCGTTTGCGTTTTCTTGATAACGGTATCCATGGCTACATTTTTATTTTCTTATTTGGAATCGGCAATTATTTCGGTTTCTTTTGTTAAACTATCTAGTTAAATTAAGTAGACCAGCTATCTGTGGTACAGAGACACCAACAATTGTTTCAGTTAAACTAGATAGAAATGAAAACCACATTTATTATTCTACCCAATTGTCTCCATCGTGGTTTGTTACTAGCTTTAGTACTTTAAAGGTCAGCTACATTAGCAATCGTGAGCTAGTTACATTCGTTAAATACATGCAAGGAAGATGAATGTAATCATTTACACTAATTTTCAGTTGTGTTGTTCACTCATTAATCATTCAATGCAGAGATATAACCC
Source organism: Hiodon alosoides (assembly GCA_025775065.1). Classification (NCBI taxonomy): domain Eukaryota; kingdom Metazoa; phylum Chordata; class Actinopteri; order Hiodontiformes; family Hiodontidae; genus Hiodon; species Hiodon alosoides. Next base: position 11,819 of record JAOYSI010015845.1, on the reverse strand, counting down.
TGCCAGATATCTCTATTTAAACGCCAGTTATAGATCCTTCTGGCATCGGCTGGTTTCCTGTACAGGAACTCCTGAGTAAGAAGCCTGACTCTAAACCTGTAATTTTAGATGGTCAACAGTCCATCTAAAAAGTCAATTTGGGATATACAGTCACATGAATATTGTTATGAATTTGAATAAGGGTTCAAGTGTTTGGTTATGGGTGGTGCTCTACTACAGATAAAATTACACAAATATGCAAAATTATGTAAATGTAAGGGCAGACTGCTATAAGCTGAAGTTTGTTATAGCAACAACAGCACAAGACCCCCAAAACCAGATGTGTCATGAATTAAAATCTATTTTGGTAAAAACAAATATACTTAAATGCACGTTTACACTTTTTAATTTAACGGTCCAGTCAAGGCACACAGAAGTACTGATCATTTCACAATCACAAAAAACTGTAGGCTACCCTGGTATGCCACAATCGATGACATGCACAGAAACACAACTAAACGTTTGTCATCATACAGTCATTTTCTTTCAGCGACGGTTACCGGGAAACGTTGCAAAACGCCTAGAATTTATTATCAGCAGAAGTCAAAAACTTAAGTGCAGCGCATTTTGAAAAGATGGATAAGTGGAACCTTTAAACGCAACATTTTATTTCCAGTATTAGACAGGCTGTCCTCATTTCATTTTAAAACCACTCGGGAGATATTCTCTAAAAGCGGAGATGCATTGTTTAAAAGTACTTCACAGGCCCAAAACCCCTAAAACTAAATGAATTCTTATCGGAAATAAATGCTCTTTTAAATAAATAACCAACTTAAAACAACATGTGTGTGCAGATTGAGTGCCTGGAGGTTTGCAAACGGTATAACGTGGCAGAGACAGATAGGAGTGGGGGGAGAGAGGGAGAGAGAGAGAAATGTGTTTGATTTAGTTCAGGACATCAATTATTTAGAGGAAGTTTGAATTTGTAAACTTAAAATTCACAGATAAAAAAATTTGATGAAAAGGCCTGAGAATACACATGTGAAAGCCAGAACGTGAATGTAGCTTTTCCAAATTTTGAATAGGTTGGTCTAAACACAATCAACTCAGTCTAAACACCCTCATTTTTTTAAACCTGGAAAAGAGCTCAGGTGACCACAGTCCTGACTGCCCTACTACAGCAGAACTTTGTGTTTTTAGCTGTTGCAGTTATTGACTTATGACCACGATGGCATGTCAATTTTGATCAAGGCAGGGTCCAAAAACCTGACCATGCTTCCAGTTGGCTGTCCTCAGTTTCTCCATTAACAAACTATAGTGGTCGACGGAAATGTAGCTATTAGAGTCTGAAAAAGACAACCAACAGGCTGAAAGGTCACTGCTGTCTTCAGTTGAACCCAAGGGATACAGGTGTGTAATACAATTATAGCTGTTGATTAATTCATGGTGAAAGGCCACCAACCACGGTAACCCATTATGGGGTGCTACTGGAAGGCATTAAGTCGTGCTCAGGAGTAACACCCCTTACGGTGAGGTTCCCAAAAAGCTGAAACAAAAAGATCTCGCTCAGAAACCGTCAAACCTGAATAAAAGAAGCAAAAAGATTTTCTGAAGCGATGCTCCTAGCATAAAAGATCGCGGGAGCCGTCACCCATAAGCGCTGACCCGGGATCAGTAAAACCAACACATTTTTAAAATCCAACTGTCATGACTCAGCCAGGTCTGTGGTAGACAGAAAATCAACTCCCAACTGGGAACTGCACCCCCCTGCCACCAGCTCCCCCATCGCTGAGCTGTACTGGCACACCAAGCATGGGGGAATAATGAGGGATTAGTCCTCGACCCATGATGCACTGCTGCTCTGCCCACTTCGAACAACAGTGAAGACGGGCGTGGGAAAGGAGCCGTGTCTACCATTCAGAAACTGGCACCTCTGTTTGGACTCACTGCCTGCATTTTCGCACAACTGGAGCAGCTTTGTAATGATACCCCTACCAGCACAGCGCCACCCAATTGCCCCGGGACAGTAAACTCATGGGTCTCCCTGTGCATGGAGCGCAGGTGGACAGGTAATTACACACACACACGCGGACACACACAGACACACACAGCAGCACACACATAGACACAGTAATGACTCATGGCAAGGGCCTACAAATTAAATATTGAAATAAATTAAATCACTTTCATTGTTAAACATGCATATATATATTCGATGGGCATGTATCATGATTGTGGGAGCATCATAGCTTGGAGCTGCTTTTCTACCTCGGGCTCGCCATCATTGACGGAACCGTGAATTCGGGACTGTATCAGTGACTTGTACAGGAGAATGCTTGGGCATCCGCCTGTGAGCTGAGGCTTAACAGCAGGGGGGTCATGCAGTGAGGCAACAATTCTAAACAAATCTATGACAGAAGAATACATTTATCATTTTAGAACGGTTCAGACAAAAGTCCAGACCTAAACCCCCCTGAAATGTTGTGGCGGGACCTGAAGCCAGCAGTTCATTCAACAAAGTCCAGACACATACCACCGAGCTGCAGCAGTTCATTCAACAAAGCCCAGACACATAAACGAGCTGCAGCAGTTCATTCAACAAAGCCCAGACACATACCACCGAGCTGCAGCAGTTCATTCAACAAAGCCCAGACACATACCACCGAGCTGCAGCAGTTCATTCAACAAAGCCCAGACACATACCACCGAGCTGCAGCAGTTCATTCAAGAAAGCCGAGACATATCACCGAACTGCAGCAGTTTATTCAAGAAAGCCCAGACACAAGAAACTAAGTCACAATTGTAAATAATTCTACAAATGTCTTATTCTTTTCAATACTACATACCCACATGCTATATAAATATATATACATCTTAAAAGCAAAACAGTAATACATGATTCTTAAGCAACATTAGCGATCAGGGCAGGAATGGTGTAAACTAGAGCGCTAGTGGCACTACAGGTTTTCTTGCCTGCAAAGACAGTGTCTGTAATTATAAATATGCACTGGTGGCTGCTCGTTCAGCATATTTTCCCCCCAAGTAATTTAGGAGAACACAAACAATCCGAGATTTTTTTTTAATTACAGTAGCCAAAATAACCAAGAGTAGAAACCATGCCATGTTCAGAAAGTACTTCTAGACCTTATATTGAACATTTTTGTCCCACTGAGCTCCTTGACACTGAAAAAACGTATTTTGTCAGCAAAACCATCAACTTCTTTTCTCGACCCAGTACCAATAAAATTACTAAAAAAGCAGAAAGAGCTCCCGTTAACACTAACGTTGATGCCTCTTTAGTCCCAGGGCCACCTATAAAGGAGAGTACTGAGACAGCACTTGTTAAGGTTACATTTCTACAGCGTCTGATAATAGCAGCTGACCGCAGTGCTGCCCGTGATTCTATAGACCACCACATCCTTGAAACCAACATAAAACATAAACCATGAAACTGACTGCTCTCTCATTGTAGAGGACATGTTTAACAAATAGATTTCAATTGGTATAAATGAATGATGACTCGTCTGATCTGTTGCCGGTTAAATATGGCGTCCCACATGATTCAGTGCTGGGCCCCCTTATTTTCTCCCTGCATATACTACATTCTGGCGATATTGTTCATAATCAATTTTAACCTTTGGCTTGATTGGAATTGTGCCTCAAAAACATAAAATATTGGGCTTCTAATTTCTTATTGCAGAATTCAGACAAAACAGATCTGATAATAATGGGCCCAAAATGCCTACGTACAAGAAGTTGAACCTAGAAGGGAAATTTGATAGAAGTAGATTGGTTAAAGATCTCAGGGTTACAATTGATCCAGATTTCACCATTGAACTTTATACTGAAAATATTGCTTGAGTAATATTCTACGACCTCAGAAACATTGCCAAGATTAGACATTTTCGACGTGATGCAGAGAAAATACTTCACTCTTTTGTTACGTCCAGACTGGGCTTCTGTAATGCTATATTATCATCTGGCTCGAGTATAGCCGTAAACACCCAACAAGTTGTTGAATGCAGCTGCTAGGATCGTTACCAGACGTAAGAAATATGATCATATCACGCCAGTTCTAGCTTCATTACATTGCCTGCCACAAAGGCAGCGGGCTGACGGCTAACATTCAAGGCTGTGAATGGGTTAGCATCCACATATCTATTAGAACTTAAAGCCTCTTACCACCCACCTAGATTACTTCGCTCACAAGAGGCTGGAAATTTCTGCGTACCAAGAATAACTAAAACTAAGCCTGGGGGAAGAGTCTACAATGATGGAAAAGTTTGTAAGGGAATTAGACGGTCTCAATATTTAAAGCTAGATTAAAAAACGATCTATTTAACCTTGCATATAGTCAATTGTGACAGATGAATAGCTGTAGCTATTGGAAAATGTCTGGTGAAAAAACTGTTCCTGCTGTTGCTCCACTACTAGTGGGCCTGCCCTCTAATTGGAGTTTCGATTTCAATGGGGTGGGGTGGTCTCCTTATAAGGCCCGGTGCCGGCCAGCATAGGATGGGCCCCCACTTTAAGTCAGGTTCCACTCAAGGTTTCTTCCTACCATCTTAGGCATGCTATCTGGGGGTTCCAGCCTAGGGAATATTGTACCATTGCGTTTTGGTAGCATGTAAAAATACAAAAATAAATTGGGACACCAGGATGAAGTCAAACGCCTTCTGTTGCCTCCCCAATCACCAGACCTTAACCTCATTGAACCTTAATGGAAAGTTCTGGAACACAGAGTGCAGAGTATATTTTCACCTACGTCATCTGTCAAAGAAACCGGACGCTTTTCTTCTTGACGAATGATCCAATAGCCAGCCAAAAATAGTTAAAAACTTGTATGACAATATTGCAAAATGGGCTGAAGCTGTTCTGAAGGCAAAGGCCAGCCCAACACCTTATTAGATAATAAATATTTATATAGCGATTGGGTTTTCCATCATTTTATCTGCCATATCTCTTCAGTGCAGACAGATTTGCTTTCATGGCCGTATTGTTACAGATAAATTGGCATATCTCAGAGAGCAGTAGCCAACAGGCCGTTTGGAGCATTGACCTCAGCGCTTTTACCCAATCTGGTGACAGCCAATGACATTCTGACAGTGGTTAATGTCATATCTCCATATCCCCCCATGTATTGCAGTGTGTCCTGCCTCAATGAAATTTCAGCAGGAATAAACGAGGCAGCAGTCTGTACTTCGGTTCGTGCACCAGTGTACAAAACGACCGTTTAAACGAAAATTATGACAGCCAGGACACTCGATTGTAATGAGGCAACATCCTCGACTTCTACCACTCCAAACTGTGATGTTTTCATTTCCGACCGGAGCAGAAATTAGGTACATATTGCTCTTTCCTGACAATGTAGCCTCCCATTCCCCAGTGAAAAGTAATATCTGAGCGAGGATGAAAGGTTGTGCAGTATTGGTCTGAAAGTAAACCTTTAAAGGAACCTTTACTGACTGCCTCGGAGCACTCCGATTTTCCATCTAACGTAATATCAGGGGAAAAAAACTAAACAAAAAAACTTCAGCAGCAATCACTGACAACAATTTACTGTGAATTAGAGTCAGATTAAGTTCAATAATCATTTAGGAAGGTGAAAGAGTTTTGACCAGGGGTCCCAAGGCCGGTGGAGACCGCTGGCTCAGATGAAGAAGAAAAGAAAAAAAAACGCGCAAACAGCACCCTCGGAAACTTCAAACGTTCTCCGACCGGTGCATACCTCTGTCGGGGATTCCCGGATTAGCGGGCCCCAGAGAGGCGAGAGGGCCTGAGGAGTAGCTGTGAGTCTTCGGAGCTGCGCTCAGTAAGTGTAATGAAAAATAATAAATTTTATCCGCAATAGAGTAGCCTAAGCCCATCGTCCCTTTGAAAGGCCACCCGGGGCCCAACACGACCAGCACTTGTTAGCGCTAAACCTGACGACGGCCTTATTTCTGGACATTTGCACTTAACCTCCCCCGTGTCTTCCACGCCACCAGGCTCCCCGGCTTTCTTATTCTACGGCAAGGCTCAGGTCTTAATCATTCAGAGGTGCGGAAAGAGCCCAAGGCGGGCTGGAAGCATTAGCGCACATTCGTCTTGCTGCTGCTTTATTGATGAAGAACAAGGAGTTCCAGCTCCAGAGTTAGGCTTCACAGCGGCATGGTGACTGGCGCGTACCTGGACAGGAGCCCAGCTTGGCTGGTGCTCAGAATACACATCAGCTGTTACACCCCTAGTTCCCGGCCCTGTAGCCTGTCCTGGCCATCCCCTGGGTGGCCTTCTTCACCGGTCTAATAATGCATAATGCTAATCCCCATCGCTTACTCTGCAGATATGTAATTTATTCATTAGCCCTGGCAATGCATTACACGCCTAATTGTGTAATTGTCTGTAAAGCTTCTTGAATTTCATTTTAACGCATCCGTTTTCATACCACAAGCAGCAAAGCTAAAGAGAAGGGCTTCTGTCTGCGGGGTCTGCGTGTGATGAGCAGGAAAAAAAACCTCACACATAGGCCTTGAAGCAGGACCGTGGAAAGAAAGAGAGAGAGAGAGAGAGAGAGAGAGAGAGAGAGAGAGAGAGAGGACAAACAAGATGGGAAGTTAGCGAGGGGTCAGGAACCCAATATATCCAGCTGGATGAAGAGGGAGTGGACCAGCAGGAACGAGGTGGGGGAGGCTGTGAACCCTATGATTGGGTGGAATAAGATTATTAGTGTGAGGCGCAGGGCGGGCTGACTCCTCATAAGACCGGGTCAGGGACACCAACATCCAGCACCGTGTATACATCTTTCCTCCTCTCAATCCCCTCACCTTACTGATCTCACTCTCCTCTCTTCTTCTAATCTCTCACGTTACTGATCTCCCTCTCCTTATCTCTCACATTAAGATCTCACTCTCCTTTCCTCTTCTAATCTCTCACCTAACTGATCTCTCTCTTGCGCTCCCTCTCTCTCCCAATCTCTCTCCCTTGCTCTGTGTCCTCCTCCTAACCTTACTGATCCCCCCCGCCTCTCTCTCAGACCACCCCCCAATCTCGAACCTTACTGATCTCTCCCTCTCTCTCTCTCTTTTCACTGCCCTCAATTCTGACTCAGAGAGTCAGATAAAAAGGGGAGTGATCAGCTTTTAATCAGGCGTCTCTAAACTGCACCAACAGGGACCGGGATTATAAATAAAATACACCAACACTGGAGTTTGGTCGCGTTGTCAATGAATGCTTAAAGTCACTAAACGTAGCACGGACAAAACAGCAGGTTCTGCCCTTCGGCAAACTAGCAGTTTATGTACAGAAGTAAACTGCGGCCACAGACAGACATTTTTTTCCAAGAGAGGGATCTCTGTCTTTATGCTTTCTCTGTGGCTTCAACCAACGGGTAGCCTGCTTTCATGGAGCTGAAACGCACTGCTCTGCAAGGGTCCTCTCCCCCTGTCCTGTATCCAGCCTCTCACTCCATCCTTCTCCCTGTCTCTCCCCCTGTCCTGTATCCAGCCTCTCACTCCATCCTTCTCCCCGTCTCTCCCCCTGTCCTGTATCCAGCCTCTGGCTCCATCCTTCTCCCTGTCTCTCTCCCTGTCCTGTATCCAGCCTCTCACTCCATCCTTCTCCCTGTCTCTCCCCCGTCCTGTATCCAGCCTCCCGCTCCATCCTTCTCCCTGTCTCACCCCCGTCCTGTATCCAGCCTCTCGCTCCATCTTTTCCACCCTTTTCCCTGTCTCTCCCTCTCCTCTTGCCCATCCTGCTCTCTCTCTGACAGATTGTACAAATAAAGACAAACGGCAGCAATTTAACCACCATAACTCACAGTAATTAGCCACTCAGTGTTGGGTCGCACTCCGCCGGGGAAACACGTGCAGAGCTGCGAGGAAACGCACGGTCAAAAACACAAAGACACGCAGACGCAGACTGGCAGATACAAACACACAACACATGCACACACACAGTCACTTAATCTTGCACATATACACACACACACACACACACACAGATACAACCACGCAACACACACAGGCACACACACATACCAACACGCACACATACACACACACACCAAAAACAGATGCATCAGGCCGTACCGACCATGGCCAACTGTCCCAGACGCACATGTCCGACCCCCACCCTAACTTCCATAGCTCTGCACTAATGACTCTCCCCTTATGCCAGGGGCCAAGGGAAATGATTAGGCCATTCCGGGGGCCAGGGCTTGATCCTTTCTGCCAACCCGGAGGACAGCCAGTCCTGGATCTGCAGTTTATATTAGAGTATTTTATCCAGCACACGCACAAACACACACTTACAGACATAAGTACACACGTATGTATATTTATATAAGCACACACACACACACACACACACACACACACAAACACACACAACCTCTAATACAGCAGCAGCTCCTGTCTTCATTGGCTATTACCAGCCTGGCTACACAGACAGGGACAAAGGGAGGGCAGAGAGCCCCACAGCGGGCAAGCTAACCACTGTGTACCACACTTTCAGGAAACCCACAGTCCTATACCAAGGAGACGCCGGGGGGAGGGGGGTGGATCATCACATATCAAACCCAGATTCATTGATTAATGTAGCAGGAATGGCAAATATAAAGGTACTGCGGATGCCATGAGGAACACAGAGGGACTGGAGGGAAGATGGATAAACAGCCCTCATTGATTTCGTAGGCAGCGGGCAGTTGTCTCTATCAAGGGGACCCAGGATCAAGGTAATTGGTCTAAATCGCAGAGACATGTCGATTGTCCGGTCCAGACGGAGACAACGAAACCAGATTATGGATTCCACCCCTCTCATTATACTACCTCCCCATTAACTCACAGCATTTATCCCTCATTCATGCATTCACATAGCTGCTGGAGAACAACGGCAAGGTGACATCAAACCCAGCTAAAAAGAAACGCCCGAAGGCCGCACACACACATGCTACGAACAGCTATAGCAACAAAAATAAGGGTTGAAATAGATATGATTTAAAAATGTTACGCTCATCTGTCTTTATATAGCACTTGTGTTCCCTTCACGATCCATCATGGCCGCACTGCCAGCTAATGCCAACTGCAGTCTGACAGTATCAATTCCTGACGACAAGTCTGATATTTATAATAAATGAACCTCTATTTCTTCCCTACCAGCAACTTGCTCTCCTGAACTTACACTGAAATGGAGGAGGGGGCGATGGAAAAGAAGAAAATGTGCTATCAATCAAAAAGTCAAATGGGGCTTGTGTGTGTGTGTGTGTGTGTGTGTGTGTCCGTGTGAGCGCTCGTCTGTCTGTGTGCGCGTGTCTATATATCAGTACGTACGTAAGGTAGCTGGTCTCCAGAACTGCAGCATCACAGGTTCTCATGGGATACGTGTGTGTGTGTATATCAGTATCTGTATGGTGTTTCTGTGCATGTCAGTATCAGTCTGTGTTTATGCACAAATCAGACCTTGTGTGAGTAAGTGTGTGTGTGTGTGTGTGTGTGTGTGTGTGTGTCTGTGTATCTGTGTGTGAGTGAGGTTGCCTGTCCCTCCATCTCCACAGAACTGCAGTGTTCACAGGTTATCAGGGGAAGCTATTTTTAATTCTCTCTCTTTGTCTCTTTTCAGGTTCCTTCTCTCTCTCTTGCTCACTCTCACTCCCTCCCATGCGCAACCTTTCCTTTGATCTCTCTAGCACTGCCTCTCAACGGCTCGTCACCCTTAAGTCCTCTGTCCCCAACAACACACATGCACACACTCAGTCTTGTTCAGAAAAATAGGGTGTGGTCGCTAAGCCTGTGCTTGGTCAGGAACAGCCTTTGACAGAGAAGAGATGCTTAGGGTCGATAACGAAAAAATGTGGTTTCTTTATAAAATATTTATTTATTTATTTATAATTTGGTTGACTCTGATTGGCAGTCATGAGGCAGTGTTGCTACCTATCCCTTGCTCTCTCTCCCTCACACACACAGACACCAATGAGTAGCCAAGGGTTTAATAGGGACATAAAGTAAGATATGAGAGAAAAATGGAGAACGCAGTGGAGAGACAGAAGGAGATAAATGCCCAGGGATACTCAGCAATTTTTGCTTAAAGGGGAAATGGATGCTCAGCGAAAGGAAGCTGACAGAGCTCAGAGAGGGGCAGAGGGGACCGACTCACTCGGTAATCTCCTCCGTGACCGTGTGCTCCACCTGCAGCCTGGAGTTGACCTCGATGAAGTAGTGCTTCCCATGTTTATCCACCAGGAACTCCACCGTGCCGGCATTCTCGTAGCCCACCTGGAAACCACAACGAGGCAAAAGAACAAGTTTGGTAAGGCATTAACAAACGGAACAGGGAGGCATCCCCACAACACTGCGCTGATGTCCTCACTTCAAAACCAAATCTCTTTTCTCAGTGCAACCCCTCCCCTCGTCCCCCAATAATAATTCCATACTTCTCGCCATAGATTAGGGACGTGCGGCTCTTGTTGTGCATTTCCTATCTTACCAAGGTGAAAGTTATAGCCACCCAAGTTAAGATAAGTTGTTCATGGACGCCACACCCAGAGATCCCCGTCAGGAGTCAAAATGGGGAGGGAGGGGGTCCTAAAATCAAAAGCCTGGCTGTTTTTTAACAGGTTCCAGCAAACATGTAAAAAAAAGCAATCGTGGGTGCCTTCCTGGAGAGGAATGCTTACCAAAGGGGGGGGGGGGGGGGTAAAAGCACATAAAAACAGAAACAGAAATGAGGCTAAGCGAGTACAAGGGCAATACAGCAGAGGCCAGCCAGACGTGGGCTTAGCACATGAACTCCAGGAAGTTCACAGCTATCATTACAACGTCTGTAATTATGACTATCGCGGCTGTTCTGAGAAGCTGCGGCCCGGGCGTTTTCCAACCAAGAAGCCAGTGGGGCCGTTATCCATCTCCCTCTCTCTCTCTCTCTCCTCTACGTCCTAGCAGGGGATGGAGATAATCCCGTGCCAAAATTCAGTGTAATCTGATCCAATTTCTCCCTGAAATTCATCTCTCCCCCCTTTAATTCCATCTCAGACTAGTTCTGCCAAGAGCACACCCTTGCAGAAGCTCAGAGAGCTGATATCCACACACGGCAGAGCAAAGCTGGTATGCAAACAGGGCGTGTGAACGCATAGATTCACTGACAGACAAACACTCATGCACCCGTGCAGGAGAAAACGGGTGCATGCGTACACGAACGCACACGCATACACAGGTAAATTCACACGAACAGACAAACATGCAAGCAGAGGGGCACACAGGTAAATGCACAAGCGCACACACACACACACACACACACACACACAAGCAGAGACGCACACAGGTAAATGCACATGCACAGACACACACATACACCAGCAGAGGCGCACACAGGAAAATGCACATGCACAGACACACACACACACACACACACACACACACAGGTAAATGCACGTGGACAGACAGACACACACACACACACACACACACACACACACACACAGGTAAATGCACGTGGACAGACACACACACACACAAGCAGAGGCACACAAAAGTAAATGCACACACACACATCTGTGGAACAATTCACTTCATTTATTTGGCATTTGGCCCTCCAGCCATCCATACACCAGGTTGCCGTTTCCTTCATTCACAAAGGATTTGATTCTTTAATCTTTACAACTAAGCCACTGGCTTTGTTTGTCCGGAGTGAACTTGCCTGAACTGTTTAGTGCAGAGACAGAGATGGGGAAAGGAGAAGATGGTGGGCGACAGGGAGGAGCAGTGGAGCGACCAGTGGGGGGGGGGGGGGCAAGGGGTGCAGAAAGGGGGAAAGCGGGAGCAGCAAGGGGGGTTGTGCCGGGGGGTTCGAACGAGGGAAAGGAAAGACGC
>JAOYSI010015835.1:0-37789 GCA_025775065.1 Hiodon alosoides | reverse complement strand
CCCCCCCCCCCCCCCCCCCCCCCCCCCCCCCCCCCCCCCCCCCCCCCCCCCCCCCCCCCGCGCCCGGCCCAAAACATTTAATTGACAATACTGAAGGGGAAAGTAAGGAGTAAAAGCGGGACGGGCCAAAGTGAGCGATATTACAATACCATCTTCCATCGTGTGTGTGTGTGTATCATATATATATATAAATAAATGATTAATGTAGCCTATGTCATTCAAAACGGGACGTATAAATATTTAAAATATTTTAAAACATGTAAATAAATAACTTACTAAATAGGCCTAGGGAATAGAAAAAACATTTCCAACAATAAAACTATATGGCACGTTTAAACACACCTCACACTATCGAGCAGAGGTATGCAAAATCAGCATATAAAATATAACGCCGCTGGGTAAAAGCTTCCCAAATACCAGTAAACCAGTACTCAACAATGCAGACGCCCGTACTGACAATTCTGCCTTTTGTAATGATTGCTCTCTCACATCCTAGGTTTCAATTCCAATCCAATTAACCACAGCAACCGATCCCGTCTCCCTCGGTACACCCCCATTTGTACAACTAAGACCCGACGCCTGCGCTCTTGCAAAAAAAAAACATGCTAGCACTTTTAACCTCAAACGCAAGAAGGAATATAGATATAACGATCTGTTACATAATTACAGACGAAATGCATTTTGTAAGAAGTCCTGCCAAATATTTTTAAATTATTAAAAATCAACCCGTTTTCTACTTATAAACATGATTTCAGGTTTTTAAAAAGCGATTATTACTCTGTTCACTTAACAAATTCGCAAAAATAAAGAATACAGTAGGCTACCAATAATACATTTAGAGCCAGCCCTACTGTTAAGCCATATTCGACTAAATTGCGAATGCTTACTGAAGCTCAACGCCCGGACGAAACAAACGGAGCGCACAACATAAAATGGAGTTTAGGCGATACAATCGCAAACAATAGATTATGCTTCCAAGCACGCTTAACTGATTCAGGGCAAATGTATACATATCGACTGAAATAACTAAAGACCCCTTTAAGACACGCTTATACATGTTCCCGAATTGTGTTAACTATCGTTCATTGCTTTAAACAGGTCGGTCCAAATCATACACGTTCAAATAAAAATAATGCAAAAATGCAAAACTTAACCTTTGGCTCTCGTGATTCTTGACGCGCGATGCTCTCGCTTCTGTAGTGACAATGAGCTGTCGTTCCGTTTCTTTCAGCAGGTTTGTACTCTCTTCGAGTACGCGCATTAAGCGGCGACGCGCAACGTGATGGTTACTAGTGTTTTTTCGTAATGTAAAATGAATATTTACAAATAGTCTACAGAGTTAGAAATGTGTAGGAAGATGAAAGTCCAACTTATTCATGCAAAGCGGTGGCGTACAGGTTGCCGACTGCTACAGCTGCATGCTAATTGTCCTGTAAGAACGGTGCCTGTTTTCAGCCCCCTTCCATTGCATACCCCACCCCCAATTCAACAAACTCAGGGTATTTGAAGGTATTACTCGTTGGTAACATTGCGTTTTTACTTTAATTTCGTCAACATTTTAAAACAGAACTAAGATTAACGTAAAAAGAAAGCCGTACGCCCGTTAAGTTGAAAGATGTTAAATAATAGTGTAATGTTTCGTAACATTAATCAACGTTATCCAGTCGTATCACAAAGATAAAAGCAAATATGGAAAATTAAATTATTACAAGAATAACACTTTAGCTACAAAATCAGCTGAAACATTGTTTCAATTTCTAGGTCATGTTATATAAATATAACACTCGAAGTGACGTTTGCACGACATTTCTTTTTCACTCCAAAGGCTAGCAAGCAAGCATAAAACGGATAGGCCACCGCCATCCCTACATGTGTGACAAACGACGTTGATGCCGTTGCTGTTGGCGACTGCAATCAACCCGGTTCGCCGGTTACTGCCGAAAGGAAGTAGGGAGGTGTTGCCAAAGTACGATTGCTATGGAAACTAGTAAACGATAAGGTGTGTGAAATGTGAAAAGCGAAATCAATCCATCTAGAATTAAATATACATTTGGTTCTACTGGAACTTCTGGAATAACGCTCGTGCACGCCGAGTATTTACAGGTGTGCGTATTTGTTTTTTCCTAAGCGCATCTGTGGCGGTGGTCAGGGGAAATCAAGGGTAAGTGGAATATTTTGCGAATTACTGATACTGGGGGTAGGCTATACTTTGGCCTTGCAACATACGTGATAGCCTGCTGTATTTATTTAGAATCTAAACCGGTCGTTCTGTTATTTAGAGTATGCGATATCATATGCGTTCGCATTGCTGTTTACTGTTGTTTGGATAATGGATAGGATAATGCAGACTTGTTTTTTTATTTTTAAAACAGATATAGCTTCCAACGTGTAGAGAAGATGTCCTTTGCTCCCAAAAAATCACTTAGTAGCAGCAAGATGCAAACGAAGATGAGCGCCTGGACTCCATTGAACCATCAGCAGTCTAATGATCACGTAAAGAGACACTACCTGTGCTTTAAATGTATCTATGGATGTAGCACGGCATGGCTCTGGAGTCTCAGTATCCATTTTTAAAGAAAAACCCTCGACTGTCTGCAATATATTATTTAGAGTACGAAGTATTCATGACGTTCGGTAATAGTTTCTAGCTGGAGACTCCCATGTTTCTAGAACTGGATAACCGCAGGATAGTAACATTTGTTAAATATTTAAGATAGCGTTTAGATATGGCCATCTTTAATGTAATGTTATTTCAATCTGTAGTCTGATTTATTCTGGGGAATGTTTTTGGATTCTCAGGCCTCACTATACTAACAACAAGTACAAACAAGACTATGCCATCCCTAAATATACTATATTGAAGATTACACTCATGTGGTAGGCACGCAGTTAATGCTCAGTTGTTTATTTTGTTCTTCCTGCTTGTGGCAGGTGTTTAAAGAGAGGAGAGAACTGTTAGGAAAGTGGGTAAGGCAGCTATTTTTATATCACTGTCTCAACGCATGTTACTAAACGTATGAAAATCAGTATATTAACAATGATTGAAATCAGGGACAGTTGTACAATAACAAATTGGTTTTCTACTTGTCCATTTTGTGGAGGACAGGTACGAGCTGTATTGCCCAAGACGAACACCTCCCCGTTTATGTCCCACAGTTTGACAAGTGGACAGACCCCCAGCGGAAACAGGTGCTGCAGGACGTTTTCTCCAGGTGCTCCGCAACCCAGCTGAAGTTCCTCCGCACGCATCTGTGCAGCCGGGTCCCGGAGGAAACTCTGGACTTCACCACGGTCCTCCCCAGAGTGCTGGCCCTCTACATCTTCTCTTTCCTGGACCCCCGCAGCCTCTGCAGGTGTGCACAAGTAGGTGTCCCTGCATCGTGTCAATTTTGTGAATGTTATCACACTAGAAGGCTTTCCTTTTGTTTATTTGTGAAAAAACATGTTAATAATAGTGAGGTTAGATTTGGAACGTTGGAACTTTTTTCTTTCATTGTTGCGGTTGTTATTATAAAGACGATAATCATGAATAACAACAATATGACTATATATAACTATAACTATATATATAACTATAACTATATATAATGCTATGATTATTCTTATGTGCACAACAGGAGGGCACCCGTCTTAGAGTCCTAGGATTTGAAAAATCACTCGATGGTTTAATATGTTTTACTGCCACGTTTGAGCAGGTCAGCTGGCACTGGAGGTCCATAGTAGAGCTGGACCAGTTGTGGATTCCAAAATGCCTTCGCCTAGGCTGGTGCATCAACTTTGCGCCTACACCGTTTGAGCAGGGTGTGTGGAAGAGACACTACATTGAGCAGGTGTTAGAGCTCAATGTTACCAAGCCCAAGGTGAGGGTGTCTAACTGCCTGGAGCGAACACATACACTGTAAGTTGAAATTGAGATTTGGTCCTGACACTCATCGTCACAGGATCGTAATAAAATAAAGCATTAAACAGAGGGACTTTGTTAACTAAAGAGCTTTATGTATACAATGCCTCAGACCAACTGTATAATCTTAGTATTCATTTTAAGATAGATGAGTCCATCTTAATTCCATTAACTAAATATGTATTTTTGAAGTTTGTTCCAGAAACTGATTTAAAAGGTGTTATAGAAATAATTGGTCTATTCAGATTAAAATATTTTTTTTTTTTTAAGACCCCTTCACAGCTGGAATTGGTCACAACTGACAGAAAGGTAGTGGAAATCAAGGAGGAGGAGCTGCACAGGCAGGTGCTGTCAAGTCACCATGGGCAACGTGACAAGGGCACTAGTGGGGGGAGCTCACAAATAGAACTTCCTCCTTGGAGGGGCTCTGACAAACATCCCACAGACACCCTGCGCTTCAACTACCTGGAGAACTATGACCCCATCGAGCAGGCCCGTCTGGCGTAAGTACTGGTAAATGTCCCTACAAAATAACAGAATGATTGGTGTCATTCATGCAGGGAGTGGACCAGACCTGGTAAGGGCTATCTGAGTTTAGCCTGGCACGCCGCACATTTGGCAGAGGGTGGAAATCAGCAGGGCTTCTTTAGGCTTAACGCTAACCAGGCAGTGCTATTGCGAGGGATGTGCCTTTTCTCCAATCAACACTAAACCTAAAAAACATGATTAATAATTAGTAATTTCTCTTGCAGGCAAGCAAGAGGCAAGAGGACAAACACCACCACAAGACAAGAAAACAATAGGAGAAAACCGCTCTCTGATTCGGCTTACAAACTGCGCAAAGCTAAATCACTCGTAAGCACTGCCAATTATAATGGGACTCCATGACCATCCTCTTTTTAAAAGGGAAGCACATAAAATCTCAGAAGAACAAAATCATTATCCATACTAGACAGCACAGAAATGTAAAATTACAAAT
Organism: Hiodon alosoides; assembly: GCA_025775065.1. Taxonomy (NCBI): domain Eukaryota; kingdom Metazoa; phylum Chordata; class Actinopteri; order Hiodontiformes; family Hiodontidae; genus Hiodon; species Hiodon alosoides. The sequence goes on along the minus strand of JAOYSI010015835.1, from coordinate 32,909 downwards.
GGGCAAGAATGAAACATGAGAACAAAAAAGAAACACAGTAAAATACTGCTATGAATTCCCTCTCTTAGATGTTCCTGTCTTTGGACCTGGGTTCTGGGCAGGAAAGAAACAGCAGGCCAGACTGGGCCACAAACAGGTCTGCAGAGTATCCGGTCACCAAGGCCACCGCAAAGAAGCTGGCCCAGACGAGTCAGTGGAATGCTGGGATACGGCCAGGCCCCGCAAGGCTGGCTGTACCCAGGATGAGTGAGAAAGGGCTGAGGGCATCCATGCGCTCACAGAGAAGTACTCCAAGTAAGGGTCTAGCTAACGTTTCAGGACTGCCTGTTGTCTGGTGGTCGATCTTACACAAGTCTAGCACATGTTAGACAGATAGTTCTGGACAAGTTCAGCATTGCTCATGCTTCCAGATAAAGGCCATAAAAGGACCAGGCAGACAGCCTTCTGTTATTTGCATGCTAATAAGATACATTTTAAATAACAAAATGTATATACCCTTTATTATACCTAGGTTTAGGCTTATTTCCAGTGAACAAGTTTGAACAAGTGAATACGTATGACAGCAGTAATGATGGCGGAAGGGTGCAGTTTGAGATTTGACTCTGTGATGCTTTGTTATAGCGGTGCCGTTGTTTGGGGGGGAGCCCTGGAAAATCCCTGGCTCGGATCAGGGTTCAGATGAGGACTGAATCCAGCCACACTCCTCTAGCCAAGCACCAAGGCCTTTTCTAAACCTGGACGTGCTCCATGTGGAGGAGAAGCCAGATACAGCAATACTCCCCACAAACTGCAATACATAGAAATAGTGGGTTTATGGGATATGACACGATCGTGTAAAACACAAGGCTTCACAGCAATGAGTGATGATGGTGATGAACACAGTGGCTTTATCAGTAGGGAATAGTACTTCTGTGTACAGTAAGTTAAGCGGTTTTATTTTCACAGATCAGTAACATTAAAAATCAGCACTATGTTCTGAATGGCTTAAACAACTGACTTAAATACAGCACTTGTGTTAGTGTAATCAAACAAAAGCAGCTTATAATTAAAATTTCAATATTACCATGTCTTTACATTTCATGATGAAACATAAATAAATACATTTAAAAAGGGTCAATATTTCTCTGGCAGCAATCAATCATTGCGTATTGTGAAACATTTGTTTATATTAGCTTAATATGTGTTTAAAAGAGACACACATTGTAAATTAAGTTCACAACATCATAACACACAATGCAGCCATGTCACAACCAGGTTCCAGCTAATAAACCTTTTGGCACCTACAACGACTACTTGCCATTTGGTTCAAATAACAATCTAGTTTGAGTAAACTGCATATAGTACTCCAAATCAGCGGGTCTAAAGAGATGTTCATTGGGGGGGGGGATTTATTTGTATTAAATCTTTAAAGAATGGCAAATATTTAAATTGTCGAATATGAAATCACGGTTTTGTCCCCAGTTAACTACATGGCGACGTCCTACGAAATTATCACTCCATTAAATATAATTCGTTTAAAACTTCAGTGAAAGATCGTAAGGACACATATTAAAATGTTATTACGATAACATCGGAGCAAATGTTAGCACTTACCTGACGTAAAAATCTTCGTACAATTACGTCAGCTCCAGACCGCGTTTACAAACTTGTCGTCGAGGCTAGCCGAGAAGATATTTTGCAAGCATGCGACCTGAAAATATATCTATTTGACAGAGTAGATAGAATTTTAAACGAGCGTTTAAAGGTGTTTAAAAGTGACAGCGATGTGTAAAATAGAACAAAATCAATATCGCGTGTCGTGATAAGGGTGAAGAAGGCTGCGACACACCTGGAAGAGGGTGTGTCTCTACATCGACGATGCCTCCAAAAAAAACAAAAACAAAAAAACAAAACAACCAACGACTGGGGCTCTGCAGAAGCAAGCATGGGATGTTCCCAGGGAAACACTTAAAAAGCCCTTCTACTTTGAAGTCTTCACCTCTGTATCACCCTTATGCAGACAAAGACCAAGCCACCACAAACAATCTAATCTTTGGTGGTCCCTCAGTGAACCAAATCTTTCAACCAGGATTATGCTTGAAAGTAGTGATGAAAGTAGAAATATTAGTAATAGAAACTAGCAGCAGGTGGGGCAGTTAATCAGGCAGCACACAAGTAAACAGCGTGACAAGAACTGAAAGAAAAACATCCCTTACCACTGAGGAAAATAAAGTTCTAGTCACACCAGTGGTGACAGGGAGCTGCAGTTTTTAACCATTATGTATTACATTGAAGTGACTGCATTGGGGGGAAAAAACACTTCCAAGAGGTCCATTTATGATTTCAGGATGATTTTTATGATTTACAATCTGTAAGCTATGTATAGGTTGCAGTACAAAATATTGTCCATTCAGGCATCCTAGATCTGCTAAGCATCTCTTAATCGCCCCAAATGTTCATGGAACAGTGGAACCCAAGTGAAGCTGACACTGATAAAAAGCCTGTATGCACGGTTTCAATCCAAGACAGTAAGATCTATCTTTTAATGGCTTCAAAAACAAAGGGGTTGCCATCGAGAGCTTACGGTGTGTCTAGTCAGTTGAGTTAAAGTTCCTCCAGCTCCCGACATAACTATTGTTTTGAAAAAGCAAAAAAAAAAACAAACAAAAAAAAACACACACACACACACAACCCTACTTCCCACTTGAGTAACGTGGTATGCAAGAGCGTCGGAAAATACATGGTGATAGCAACCCCTAAACGTCAGGTCGTTAAAAATTGTTTATAAGCTTTAGAACTGACGACAAATACAGCACTCTGCAGCAGATATTGGGAATAGGTTGAGCATGACTGAACAGCATTTCTCCAACACGTCACACAAATTGAGCACAGACAGACAATGTTCAAGTGTCAGGTTTTTTTTTTTTTTTTTTTTTTTCAGAAACACCGTGTACAAACCAAGTTACTCAACAGTAAGCATACATTCACAAAAAGAAGAACCTGCCACCGGTGAGCTGAACCTCAGGCCACCAGGTAAGTGAAATACATGACAGGCAGACAAAACCATTTTTGATATTACAGCTCCGCACACCCTCCGTTTGCGTTCCTGGCTCAGAGTCGTAGGGTACATGGTTGAGAACCCAGTAAACTTTTTCTGTCACTTAAAAAAAAAAAATTTAATAATAATAATAATAATAATAATAATAATTCCACATACAAAAAGATCATGACACCATTCTTATACGATTCTTCAAGGAAGGAACTGGTTGCAAGTGGGAATGGGTGGTGAGAACTTTTACTGTAAACTAAGTGAGGAAGAGCACACACAGCTGAACTGCACACCAGACGCCGTTTGCAGGAAGTGAAGAACTCTGTGCACAGACAACCATGCTTATCATCAGTGAAACTAGGGAGCAATGGCGGCCTTTTGTAGACAGATAGCCACCAAACAGGCAGGTAAAAACTTTTAAATACAGCTGATAATACTTTAATATAACCGAGTCGGTTTTTCTTTTAAACATAGAAGCAGGAGTCTACAAGGGGAAAGGGGAAGATATGAAGACCCTGGTGACGACCTGTCCTCCTCCAGGTAGACACGGGCGACAGCGCAAACTCCGGGAGCTGCTGCCACTCCGCCCCCCGGCCATGTCACAGCTAGCCTATCCCATGATCCTTTTCATATTAGAGGTATGGAGTCCGGCGCTGCCGAGCAGGGTGCCAGAGCCCGGCGCTGCTACGAGGAAACGGTGACTGGATTAAAAGAACCATTGCGATTGTAGAACTTGTTGAAGGCTTCTTCCAGAACCGTGGCCAACAGCATCTGATCTCCCTGCAGGTTGAAGATGAGGAGAGAAAGAAAGAGACAATTATGAATATTCACACAACAAAATATCATGACACTGAATGATACTGAAGTAGGGCGAGCCCTGTTAGTCTGTTAGCAACGGCCACAGTAAACCCCCAAAGCTGGAGACAAATCAGCATTATAATGCAAAGAGTCTTTTCTTTAGAGCTTAACTGTATTTCAAATTCTGGTGAATAGAATGAGCAGGATCCGGGCTGTCTTAGAGCCAATTTTCCCTCAATAAATAAACGTCTGGTGGAATTAGGCAAATGAGCTCATGTGTCCAGCATTATTCACCATGGTGAGCTCCAAATTGGAAATCAGGTCATCTATTTCAAACCATTCTGCATACCTGTGTGTTTAGAGGCGTTCCTCTTATCTAAAGGCATGAATTCTTTCAAAGTACTAGCCTACACCAGATTTGAAGAATTTCAAACTCATGCTTATGGGATCAAGTGTTTAGCAGACAATTAAATATGTATAAGCTTTAATCTCCTTTCAAAATAAAAAATTGAATAGTGTATTTTGATCCAATTCTTTATTATCATTTATATTATTTACTGAATATCAGAGTACCTTTAGGTAACTTAAATTAATTTCCCTACAAATGAAACATCCTACAAAGGGAAAAACGCCCATAAAGATACAGAAGTAAAGGGAACCCCTCTGTCTGCACGAGGGATCTTATTTAGTGAAACTATCATGTAAACTTTCCCTCCGTAAGTGCTGCATAATAGCAGACAGCATGGTGCTGTCCATAGCTGTAGAGGACCAGCCATGTTGACACAGGTGTAACCTCTTTTCTTACCTCACTGATGAACCCCAACTGAACCAGCTCCACTGCAAGTTCGTCCACGTTCTCATCTTGGTAAAGAGAAGAACACATGAAAACGCATAAGGTTAACGAGCCTTTGTGTTTGAAGTGTTGATGGCCAATTCTGACTCATGACCAGGTGTATTTGTCCTGGAACATTCCGTTCCAAGGGTTCAACTCAAGGTTTACTTTTCAGAGTTCATTTCCCCACAACTTTCCTCAAAATGACTGTACTATTTTACCGTTTCAAAGTAATCCTAGTTCAGCCTTTGACCCTTTTATCTGCAATAGATCAATGAATGTCGGCTTCGATTTAAATATCCTCATTTTAACACAAAGGACATGAAAAATATCATCAGTTATTTCTCTCAAATAAAATATATTATAGCGAAGCCAGGATCCGGTGTTAGCCAGATTTTAGCGTTTCCCTGACCTCTAACCTTTGAAACATGCATACAGCAGAATAGAAGGAGTGCAGGTAGGCAATACACATAAGTCCTAACAATACTGCACAGCTCCTAACAGGCCACTATATTAGGATGTGTGAGGAAATGTGTGTGGTAAACGTTTCTGTGATACATGCCGATGATACGCACCTGGTAACAAATCGCAGCTTAGGTGCCTGTTTAACTTGTCTTCCAGTTTCAGCAATAGCGTGAGCTGTAAAATAAACGTAGAGCTGAACATTTGGCACGGGGTTTCGTCCTGGGTTACAATTCTCCCCCTTGCATTGACACAAATGACAAATCGGGGGCTGAAAGTACTGGGGAAAAGACTGGAATCCCATAGAACTACTTATTAAATTTGGGAGTAAAAAAACTAAAAACTGATAACAAGCAAGAGGATCTTCGATTGTAGAAGGTGAACCAATCCCAACATACCCCATTGACTAACTTACATGATGTTTGGCTCCTTCTTCTACTGGCTCAATATTGCACTGCATCTGAAGGACCTGAAAGACAGAAATACTCAATTACTACAATTATACCCTGTAATCATTCGGCCCAATTTTAACATAATACACATCGCTTCCTTGGATAAGTTAGCAACACCCGAAGGTCCTTCTGATCTATACAATTCTTCACAAATTAGCCTCAAGATAAAGCATTAAACGCTTAAAGACAAATGCTACAATACTCCGCAAATCAGCCGCAAGACAAAGCAAGAAACAGTTAATGAGATTAATGAATTGGCAGATATGCCACTCACTGTAATTTAGAAGGCTAAATGCATCAAAGCCCTTATGGCTCCAGACCAGCGACAAGGCACCCAATAGCAGATTCTCACTGTTATCGTGTTCCTCGGCCAAGGCGGAAAGGCCAGAGTGCTGGCGCTGTATAACGAAATGCAACGCATTCACAGTCCCCCCCACTCACCTTCCGGGTCTCAAGCTCTGCAGGCTCAGGCGTGGGGGTCTTGACCGAGGGGGGCGCGATGGGGGACTTCACCGTCTCTTGCTGGGGCATGAGGACCGGCATCCCGAAGGCTGTAAGGGGGTAGATCCCGTTCCTGTTGGGCATGGGGACGAGCAGAGAACTTAACACTTAAACGGTGGCCCAAACAGTTATTTTCTGTATATTTAGATGGCACTGAAACATAATAATTAGGGAATCATTGTTAGTGAGCCATGGCAGCATATGCCACCTAGTGGTGGTTTAAAGGCACACCAGTTTAGTTAGTTTTCTTTTCTATGAATCTTTTCAGATGGCAGCAAGAGTACACAGTTCTCACCTCACATCTTCCAGGAATTTATCTAGCTCAAGCGCAGGAAACTGAGAAAGCCTGAAACATTAAAAGTACATATCTATTAATTAACATAACTCACAATTTCAATTACCGCTACATAATATTATAGGTTTTTGTTTTGTTCATTATAATTACTTGTTAAAATACATTTTAGTACGTGCATTTAAATAAAGGGCAGAAAAAAAATTCAATAAATGTTTTTGAAAATTACTGTGAAGACCACAACTTACTTCATCTGAACCCCTTCCTTGCACTCAACTATGACAAGGTTGGGGTCCATGTTCTTAGTAATCTCTTCTAAAGCATTTTCAGCAATCATATCTGTAAGAGGGAGAGTACACAGAGTGGAAGCAAAATTATGAAATAATCCAATTCGCTCAGGCCACTTGACATGGTCCTCATTTCAATCTCAGGTCGGAGTAGAGTATATGTGTACGAGAGTTATAAAACATTTACTAACAAAGTTCTGGGTTCAAGGTAATCAGGAACAATATATTAGGTGTTCTGCTGAATTGTTCTGTCCACGCTCTGCAACCTTCTACGTCTAAATGAAGCATAGTTGACAAGTTAAAAATAACCCCTAAAACATTAACTTCAGTCACATGCCTAAAATCAGCACCATAAATATGATGAGAATTTCCCCATTCTCCTTCCCAGGTCCGCAAGGCCAGGAAGCATGAACCATAACGGTCCCTTTAAAAGTAGAACTCACGTTGGTGACTGACGATGCAGTGAGCAGCCAGCAGTTTGAGCTGAGGAACCTCAAACAGAGCCTGGTGGAAGAGCAGCTCCTTCGCCGTGGGACGCTTTAAAGGGTCTGCTTCCAAACACTTCTGAATAAACTCCTACAACACACACACACACACACACACACTGAATAAACTCTTACACTCGGCTAGGATTGCTTTCTTCTGTTCTAAAACACATTCTAGTACACAAAGCAGCACGTCACTGATCGCTTGTGTTTATACTTTCGTTATGAGCGATCCCATTTCTCTTAAGTGAGCTACGGTTTGGAAAAGTTTAAAACAGCAGCCTAATTTTCCTTCATGCACAAACCTATCTCACACTACAGGTGGACCGGTCAAGCACAGAGAATCGTTCCAAGGGTCAGCTGTTAGTATGTACCAAGAAACAGACATTTTGAAGGTGACACTAGTGCGAGTACGCACTAGTACACAGGTACAAGCTTTTAAAAAGGCAATTAGATTTTTTAAATCTAAAGTATTTCACATAAATGTCGGATTGAGTTGCAAGGAACCAGTTATGTGAACTCAGAGTATAGACACATATTGTTAAAGAAATCTCATCCCTTGGAATGGGGCTAAACAACTGTAACTAATGTAAAAACAGTACAAGTGTGCTTCTGAACCTTCCTGGAGACAGACGAGGCGTGCTTACTCTTTGCAAGGGGTCCTCCAGGGACTGAATGGCACTATTTATAGCTTCCTGTGACACATACGACGACTCTCCATTGCTTTGGATTTCAAGCACAGCCATCTGAAAAGCAAGGCACAGTGTTCTCTTCCATTCAGGACAGGCATACCCACCCCATTGTAACAGCTACCAGAACCTACTCTGCAGAGCACTCCCTACATACTACACATTTGGTATCAGTTAGGAACATTAGCTGTCTTCAATGTCTTATTGAGAAGAGAAACACTCCAAATGATTCAAATCATTACTGCACAATATAATCATTTTTAAATTCCTAATTTATCTACAAATTCATATTCAGTTTTTACAATATTACCAGTCAGGAAAAACCTCACTGCTATGTCAAAACATTTCTCACCTCTAATGCACACATTCCAAAGGAATAAATATCAACGGCTGTAGTAACGTCTGCCACAGCTGAAAGAGAACAGAAAATAAAGAATTCATCTTGTGCCCACAAAAGCACGCCAGGATTTAATCTAGGCCAGGAGATGAAGCCTACCTCCGTATTCTGGTGCAAAAAAGTGCAAGTTTTTCTGTTCTTCGTGACAGGTTTTCACGTGATTGTTGATGGTGTCTGGCGCCACTGCACAGAACAGAAAATGACACCTCTAAGTAGAAGAAGCTTGGTTTCTCACAGTGTTTGGAGAGATCTTTTATTTCTGGCCCTGCTAGACACACTTGTACACACCTGAGCCGATCTTGATCAGCCCGTTGTGCTGGATGAAAATGGTGTCGCAGGTGAGGTTCCCATGGATGATTGGTGGGTCGCATGAATGGAGATAGCTTGAGACGCAGAAACAGAGGTCAACTTCAGTCAAAGTCAGGTTGAGGGAGATTATAACCACAGCCCATATCCCTACGTATCTTTAAACACACAGTCTAAACTACAATCTAGGCTTATTTTCTCTTCAAGCTAAGGTGAACCGGCAATACAACTAAGCCAATTTTCCCTATGAACACAAGTTTCCAAAGAGGAGTAACAGTGGCTGAATTAGGCCTACCACGTGAACTGACCTGAGAGCAGACAGGATCTGAGTGCACCATCGCTTCCAGGCCTGAAAGGAACACAGAAGACAGGAACAGGAGCCATTCGTTATACCCAAAATCGCAAATGCCACAGGGACATTTTTCATTTACGAGAGAGCCAGATACACAAGGTTCTGTTAAAGTTCATAATGTCACCAGATACTGATATCTTTAAAATGTGACAAAAAAAATATGTAAAAAGTCTGATTTAGGTTTTGTGTATTTATTAGCGTTATATACTACAGAAATAAGCAAATCCACATGTGGATTTCGCACATAAAAGCTGTACCTTTTCATTCATTGTTTTGTGGTTTTTCTTTGTCTTTTTAAGGAATTGTTTCAAACTTCCTGATGACATGTATTCTGTGATGAAAATGACCTAAGGGGGAGAAAAAATATATTTTAAATAAATATGGTTAAAAACTTGAAAAAATGCTATTAGGATCATCACTGTCGTATCATGGCCTGACTTACCCGGGCCCTGTTTTCCTTAACGTCTGCCCAGTACTTGTGAAACTTGACAATATTAAGATGCTCCAACTGGATTAAGTTATCGAAAACGGCTTTGACTTTTTCCTGTTGAGGGAGAGAAATCGGACCATTAGGAATGCACCCTTCACCACAATTCCGCAGCAAACGCTTTTAAGCGTAGAAGAAGGCGCTCAGTTTTCCATTTCCAGTCTTTCTGATGCGTTCAGAAACTCTGCCTAACAGTGTGCAACCGGTCAAGCACCTTGTGAGATTTCATTTTGGAACTTTGGGAATGCACTGTTGTGCTTGACAAGGCTGAGAAACCAAAGTCAATGTAGTTCTCCACTAAAGTGGAGTTATAATGACCCGCTTAACAATATTAAATTTTGCCAGTAAATAAACTTGTAAGCAACTCCAAATGTCGCCCACATCAAATTCCTTTATCAGAGCACAGGCTGCTGATTTAATTAGACACTTAGCATACAGTGAACAGATGTTGACAACACATGGGGTGATCAAATCCATGGCAGGAAATGAAACTCCACTGGACGTGTCCGTATGGGAAAGTAGTTTCACATGCAGATTAACTACAAATCAGTCTTCAACCCCTAGTCACTCGCCAGCCCTACAGAAAGCTACATACACTGCTTTAGAACGTTTCATGACATCTTTGTTTTTCCGTTAGTCCCCTACAGTGGGCAAGGCAGCTTTCGTAATCACTAAGTCCATATGTCATCGTTTTCTCTGACCCTTACTATAAAAGTAGTCTTAAGCTATGAAGAATTGTCCTTAAAGAAACGTAGCCATTTAAAATAATAAATGCAATCCTGAAAACTAAACCAAGCTTAGGTGTAATTAGGTTGGTTTATGGGATTAAACGCATGTATTTATTTTATCAGTGAGGTCAGGATATGAGTTGCTTAGAGGAATTGAAAAGACAACTAAAGTTTAATGTTACCATTAGTCAACTGCCTTAATAATTTGCATGCAGCTAGGTCAATCCCTTCTGCCACCTGACTTGCACAACACAAAGAGAAAGTTGAGTAATCTTGGGGCATGGCTGGGCAGCAACAGGTCTAATCAGTTTGTGTAAGAAGCTTATATGTGTGAGGAAAGTAAATGCTTTACATGGAGATGGTGAGCTCTCGCCAGTGAGAACTAACACAGCATTACTACAGCAGCTTACGAAACCACTCAGAAAATGGAGCAGACAATGCAATTACCCAGCCAATCGAGTTTAGGTGGCACAACCACCTAAGCATACTGTAGTCTCCCTACTTGTTCTGCCAATGGATTCCTAAAACTATTGGGCAACACTGACAGGTGCTTTTGCTACTCTCTTCCTGCCGTCTAAGTAAAAGGAGGCTATGAAAACTTTGGTAATCTATAAAACTGCATGAGATTCCTGAAATTCACCAGATTATATACAAAAGCGTTAAACGTAAGCTATTGTAAATTGCCAACCTGTCTGCCCTTTAGATGGACAACTCTGCGCCAGACAACCTGAGGAGGTACGTTTAGTCAGCCAGTGCCAGTTCATGACATGACATCACATCACCAGAGGCTGCACACCCCCCTGCAGCTGTGTGTGTGGGCCTACCTCCTGCAGCTTGAAGTTCTTTCTCTCAGAGAACATGACCTCATTCCACACCACCTCCACGCCCTCCTCTGTGTCCATGGCTAAGTAGGCACTGTCAATCCCTGGGACATTGCGCTGGTTCACCTAGCGAGGGGAAGACAGCTTTAAACAAACGTAGCAGTGTGTCTGGCTTATGTTCAAAAGGCTGGTTCACCTAGTGAGCGGAAGACAGCTTTAAACAAACGTAGCAGTGTGTCTGGCTTTTGTTCAAAAGGCAAACCATGCACAAAGGAAATGGCTAAAAATAGACTTCTGTGGAATGATATTGTAGTATCATCGTCGCCATAACAAAACTCAATTTTCTCACATCAGCTTAAAGGAGAGAAATAATAACACTGCCAACTGCAATAGCTGCAATCCACCACATTTAAAAGACATCACTGAATCATTTATACATGCTAGTCACTGACCAATAGGACAATTACACCATGGCATTAAAACAGAAGAATACTATGGCTCCCTGAGACTAGACATGGACTCCCCTCCCAATGCTATATGACGCGCATTAAAACAGAATATCCACGTTCATTAGAAAGAGCCGTCTGGAGCTGCACCTCCTCTCTTCGCTTCTGCCAGCGACCACACGGGCTCTCCTCCAGGATCTCAGATTCGTCCTCGCTCTCCTCCTCCTCATCCTCGGTCCCGACGGCCGGCGGGGCCTGGGAGACAGCGGAGACCGGCGGAGACATGGAGGACACTCCCTGGGTGTTGGGGGCGGAGACCGCCGACTCTGACTTGCTGTCCAGGGCCGAGGCCACCTTCCCTTCTCCCTCCGACATAACTGTCAGTCTTAGGACTCCCGCCTCGAACCTCACCAACAGTCCTCAGTAGTTGAGACTAGCGAGAGCTGCAAAACAAATGCTTCATATTTGCCAACTGCTTGCATAGGTCAGCTTTGGACAAATAAAACCTTAAAATATGACAACATCCACACAGGGTGTTATATCTTAATTCTGCAGAACACCAAGTAGAATAGGTCCATGGAAAATAAAGCCCTCTCGACATATCCAGTTTGAGGTACATGAATCGGTTATTAGGGCACACCTGCATAGTGTGTTTGAAATGCCCCGAGGGAAAAAAAATAATTTAAATTTTATTTACATTTCCGGCGATAATAACGTTACTAATGTTTAAGTCATTTCAACCTCTAAACACTTTTGATAGGATTTTATGTACATTAAGATATGATTACTTTAACTCTGTCCAGCGTCAGACAAAAACCGATGAGAAAATGCTCTAGCTAATTTAATAACAGCCATTCCCACAATTTATCCACAAGTATGGACTTAGAAGTGGTCATGGTATAAAACTATTGACTGCCAATTCCGTAATCTAAAACTGGATTAACCATGGTTAAAGACCAGACCCAGTCTACTCGGATGTGCGGTATTTGTTAGCATTATAACTTTCTGCATTAAATGAACATTAGCTGACTCTATATCCCATAATGCCCTTTATCTCACTTGGAATCACCATGGCCACCATCTATAAGTGACATGTACAAACTAATGGGCTGGTTAGCATGGTCATCAAGCTACCGCAACAATCGGTTAAGAAGTCAACTACCGACCACTAAAATATTGACTCAAAGCAACTCGCCAAGGCAAACGTTGAAGATAAAATGTTAGCAGGAAGTCTGTCATCAGTCCCTCTGGTTTAAACAGTTACTAAGCTCTGACTCACCGAAGCGACCTCGCCAAAAGAAACAGTTTGGACTCCACTTATGTAGTTATCAAGCTAACAAGCCTGATGGCACGTTGGTTAATTACCTTAGCAAAGTCGTTTAGACGTAGGCACTCCAGCGGTAATAACAGCCAAATTACCAATTTTCTCAGATCCCGAACGGATGTCGCTGTCAAACCAACTCCGTGCAGTGACTGACTGCAAAGAACGTTCGGCCCACCAGCTAGCTAATTCGGTTAAAACGCACTTCCAGGAAGTCTTCCCTCGTAGCACAGTCCGTAGCACAGACGCTCAGTTCTCCTCTTTGGCTTCTTCCAGGTCACCTGACTTGATTACTGACTACTGTTGCTTATGTGGCGTACAGATAAAAACAAATCAAAATAATTAGCTCACCAACTACCTATATTAATCACCACAGGCTCCCCACCAATGCTTAATTTCAAGTTCCACTGAGCTGGCTAACTCAGTAACTGTAACTAAGTCAATAGCTCTCTTTCAAGCAATGATGTAGTGATAGCTAGCTAGCTAGCTTGCAATACGGCGTCGTTCGTAGAATAAAGCTAACAAGCAAATTAGCAACTACAAATTCCAACACGTAAGTATTTGATAGATGAGTTCACCCCCAAAAGCATATGACTAAACATGATCCCATAACACTATATTCCAACAAAATTAATCTCATTTAGCCGACTACAAAATTTAACAATGGCGTCTGTTAAATACATCGAACAGCGCCATTCACTTACTAACTTCATCAGAGCTTACACTGTTTTCTTACAGCGCGGAGGAAAGAATTGCAACCAATCAGAATCATGATTTCATGAACTTCAACGTCGTGATTGGTTTCATAATACATTGATTGGTCAAAATCTCCCTCTTAGGAACGACTAACCGGACTGGAGATCGCAGTTAAAGCGGCGCATGGGGCGTGTCCAAGCATTGGTCTCCATATTGAAACCAGCGGAAAAAGGCAACCGTATCCTGCATGGTGCAAACGTAACGAAGTATTCAGGTCGATGCCGACTAAAAAAAGTTAGAAAACTTGTAAAGTATGCGTATGTTGGTGCAGAAAGTAGACAAATAAATATAAAAATCAATACATTTCAGCAGGACATTTAATTTAACTAAGTAGCGCTAAATTCAGAGGAGGAAAGCAATTGATCAATGATGTAAAAAAAGAAGACGTCCTTTTATAATTGGGTCTACCTTTTCTTTTAGGCATTTCCTCTATTTCGATGTATTAAGTTTTTGTAAATCCGAAATCGCTTTGTTGCATTTTTTACATAATCATAACGTAAAATAAAAAAAAAATTGCGGTTTATTTTCAGAATGTTTTATAATTAGTCCAGTTCGTTATTTATTTAAAAAGATGTGCCGTTATATATAATTTATATTCAAATATATATTTCAATAAGAGTAGCATTCATTTAGCCTTGTGTGAATACGTAACTACTGCTGTAAACCACTACTTTGAACCCGCCGTTTCAACCCAGTATTATTAAATCGTAAATATGCCAGCATTAGTGACTAGGTAACTAATTATTTTTTAGTTCACAATTGGCAGCGTCAATAGACCATTTCTAAATAAATGTTTTAGACATCAGAGTTTTGCTAACCAGGCGTCAGGGAAACGTTGTTACTGTATTTCAGAAACGGATACGATTAGTGGAAAATAATAATAATAATCATGATAGATTACGTAATTGAATTAAGCAAAGCAATATGGTTGTGAAGGATTGCAGTGGTCTAGTGGCTAAGAGGCTGAACTTTGCGAGCTATATCCCGGTCGGGTTCTGCTGTTGTTACCCTGAGCAGTATGTTCGGCTCTAATTGTCTCTGTAAAAATTCAGCTCAATGGATAAAACGCAAATTATGCGACACTGCAGTCACTGTACAATTCCCGAGATCCCCGGTAAGGGTTTCAGTTAAATAATCATGATTTTAGTGTTCAAAAACGGAGGTGACTCTAATGTTACATGTGCAGGTTAGGCCTAGGGTACCAAATGTGGGCTCCTGAAAAACTTAAAAACTTCAGTAGCCTACATAAGGTCATTCTTGTGTTCATAGACAGTATTATAAAATGTTTATGATACTGAAATTTCAACTTTTAAACCCTTTATATGACTTCAGTTTAGTAGTGGCTGGCAAAATGCAGAACTCAAAAGACTTTAGACTGAAGCTAAATCTTTGGGCTGGTTTTAGAATGTTCTGGAGGAGTGGGGGGCTGCCTCTAAAACCAAAAGGTTGGGGCTGCCATGACAACCATTTTAGGCAGTTTCAGCGATGAGGGATTTGGGGATTTTGGCAGAAAGGAGGAGGGGTTAACCTCTTTTTATACATAAATTTTCTTTATGCCAAGATTCCACAGCTGTCTCTGTGAAAATGGCAGTGGTCACGTGTGAGAAAAGAAAAGCCAGGCCAGTAGAAACTAGGTCATGGAGTCTCTACTCCAGTAGTATTTAGAAAATAGTTAAAAAAAAAAAAAAAAAAATTATTTTCAGATAGATCCAACAACATTCTCAACAACAAATTCGATTGTATTTTATTTCAGTGGTATGTTCCACTGTCTTCCATGCAACACCTGGAAACTGGAATGTGCATGTCGTTTAATTTGTGGTGCAGAGTATGTGTGTGAATGGAACAGGTTCATTTTCTGTCAGTTGTTGTCTATCACAAGTGGTTAAGAAAATGTTCTCCAGGCCAAGTCCACGGGACGATTGTGGTGGTAATTGAATCATCAGCAGTTCAGATAGCTGCTGTGGGCCTTAGGAAGCAACCAGTTAAACCAGATAATGAATATTTGCCAACTCTGATGAACGTCACATGGTGGTGGAAAACACTTTACCCAGCTCACAGTAACAAATAGTTCAACTTCAACTTCTATCGAAAAATAGAAATACAATGTTTGAGAAGGACACTAAAGTTTAAAACAATTATTTAAATTAACTGATACAATACACTGCATTATTTTAAACTCAAAGTTTGTACTTGTTCCTTTATTGTATTGTAATAAGTGGATGTATAACAGCAAGGCTCTCGTATTAACACGTCTTGACAATGATGATTGCCTTACCTTTGAGGAACAGGAACTGTAAGTGCAAACAGTCCAGGTACAGTGTTGGTGCTGCTGAAGTTCCTTCAGCAAGGAGTTGCAGTCCAGCAGCGAGGGCTGTTATGTTGTTATACTGGCTGTTATGTCTGAGGCCCATCAACAGATGTTCATAATTTTTCTCCTGAGTTATAGAAAAGCTTCTGTCGTTAAGCTTTAGAACTGACATGTCAATGTTGTCTTCCAGAGCATTGTTGAGTTGAGAGAGACCATGTCAGCAGAAGATCTCATGGAGATAACAGCTTGCCTGACTTCATCCACAAGTCCCATTGATGTTATTCCAACCAGGCCCCTGAAGGACTGTATTTTGTGGACTGTTTTTTTTATGATATACTGTCAGTTGTCAACAGCTATTTGGCTACCTGGGCAGTTCTTTCTAAATATGCAATAATTCAAGCCTCTTTTAAAGAAACCACCATCCTTAAAACTACAGACCAATTTGAAGATTCTAGAGAAGGCAGTCTCAAAGCAGTTAGCATTCTTTATGAGTAGGAATATCCTTTTTGAAAAATTACAGTTTAAAAGTACTAAAACCAATGAGCTCCTTATGAATGCAGACGCTAGTGCTCTGTGAGAGTTCTATTAGTCCTCGCTGTGGCCTTCGATACTGTGGATCATGCTGTTAATGGACTGCCTTAAATATTGGGTGGGTGTCCCTGATGCCACTCCAAACTGGTTTCTATCTTATCGTTCAGGAAGACCGTTTTCAGTTTCTGTTGGGGATTTTTTGTCTCCCTCTGCTCCAGTTAATTGGGTCCCGCAAGACTCAATTTTGGGGCCAATTTTGTTTTCTAAATAAATGCTTTTTTAATTGTGATTTTATTATTACTTCTTTTACTTCTTATTACTTATATAATTATATACTCATTTAATTTCCGGTGTTTCCTTCTGTTATGCATTTTTGCTGAATATAAGCCTTATTTCATTTTGGTTTACTCTGTTGAAACTGTCTGTAAAGCGCTTTGAGCACCACTGAGAAAAGTGTTGAATAAATTAAGTTATTGTCATTATTATTATTAACAGCATTTAGACGTTTAGCCCATCCTTCATCTATGAACATTTAACATGGAAAACACAAAATGAGCAGTGTGTGCTCTGAGATGTTTTCTGCTCTAGCCTACATGGTCTGTGAAGTGCTAGAAATAGGAGCCTACGGGACTGGCCGTGAGGGTTGTCAAGATGTTGACCCCAAGCAGGCATAACGAGAAGACATGGGCACTAAGCTACGTTTCTAACCCAGAGGGAGCACTTCCTCCCCAGGGGTCGGGGAAACATTGGCTGATATAGATTTAAAGTAGGCCAGCGTTAAACGGGCTGCTGTGGCATGAAGACCGCTTTTCTTTTCTCACATTGAAAGCAAACACGTTTGTGGCTTCACGTGGATGATGCAGATGTTGTAACGGCAGGCCGTGAATGGAACTGTTCATAGGGAATAAATGCACTTAAAGAGGTACATACGTTAACATCTAGAAGAAACAACAACTTTATTAAACAATTGCTAATTAAAATAACATAAAATTGTTAAGTGGACAGACAAATACCAGGTTGTTTCTGTGGAATCGTTCAAAAGTAGACTGACAAGTAAAACATATTTAAGATACATGGAATAGAATTGGCCATCCCAAACCCCCTATTAGCAGGAAGGATTACATGCATTTTTCATATTACATATTCAAATAGGCGCAACTTTACATATAAATAAAGTTATTTAATGCAACAGCAGACATTAACGCACTAGTCAAGAGATTACTTTTACTGTTACAAGAGCTACCATAACAAAGCCCAACTTAATTTTTCATCTACAGACAAAGACATGAAATTAAACAAGCCAAAGATATACCATTTCTCTCTTCTCTACACAGGATGAAGTGAGTACATGCTCCAGAGAGTTATCAGACAGTATGTACAACATAAAGACATTTGTTTCATGGCATGATTCTAGACCATCTCACAGAATAAAGTATTCTCTGCATTTTCCCAGCAATCTTGATTAGAACCTGCGGCTCAATGATTCAGAATAGCTTGCGCTTGTCGGGGTGGTTTAAATGGTTACCTCAGTGACAAGCGTCTCCTCTTCTCTCTCAAGTGTCTCAACTGTAAAATTTATGCAGTACTGAGAGCACAGAGAACAGTGGTGGACCATCCCTCCCTGACGCATTCAGTTACTCCCAATGAAGACACCCGTCTGGGCTCTAAAATCATCTCCCTCAACAGGCTATGGAACCTGAGTGTCCTACCATCTTTGTGTCATGAAAGCCCCTTTATCAATAGCAACATTCTGTTGCTTGTTGCTTGTCATATGGTGGCCTCTGGCCAGCCCGCCATTCTGGGGAGCCGATGAAAGCTGGAAATTGGGGACACTGGCCGGCTTACGTTGCTTGTGGCGCTTTGCTAACCCACCGTGTGGCCACAGTCGGGGAGACTCCCTGCTCCCTCTGGGGCATTCTCACACAGCGTCCCGCTACAGGTTTGTGTCGGTAAACATGGTGTGCTCCTTCCTCACCGTGCTGAAGCCTTTGATGGTGTCGATGAACTCCTCGTCTTCCATGTACTGCAAGGAGAGTTTAGCATGCGTTAATACAGCTGCGACTGCAGTGGGCCATCAGGTGTCAGGACTGCAACTGGGTCTCACCATTCCGGGGCCATAGCCGTGCATTATGGAGTCCCAAACCCCATCGTCCGTGAGGGACTTCCTGCTGTGCGTGTCGATGAGCTGACTGACGCTGCGGTGCAGGGGATTCTCGGACAGGCCATGGCTGGTGACGTGGAGAACGGACACGCCATGTGTGCTGTGCTCGCGGTCGTGTGGGATGGCGCTGTCCACGTTTTTATTCTCCACCACCCCCTGAGGGGGATAGACATGTGACAAATATGACGAGGCGTTTATCACACATCTTCCGCTAAGGCAAAGCTTGGAAAGAGTTTCACTGTTCTAAAGCTATTTCACTGTATGCTGTGACTATGGTCTGGTGCCATGTTGCGATTTGCGGTTAAGATATTTTTCCATCTGTCTAAGCAGACCATTTGATTTCGGTCATTTCTGGGACCGCATTCAGAAGCAAATGTGAATCAATCCCACATGCACAAAACACTATTTGCTATAAAAAAGTAATAAGTGTTACTATCATTTCCTGGTTTGTGTTTCATTTGTTAATATTTAATCAGATGACTTGGGGCGGGATGCCACAGACACTGCAAATAGAAACAAACTGCAAACCCACTGGAAAAACACAGAGCTCCCACAACACATTCTGCTTGGTTTTGCCAAGTATCACCCAGACAAAGAGGATGCAACAGGATGCTATCAACATGCAGGGACAGAATTTTGCACACTAGTATTAGAACACTAACTGACCCATATATACCCTTATTTAAAAAGCCTAAGCAAACACACTTCCCACATACCTCCAGGTGCATCGTAAAGCCTTTTAGAGTGACGCTGCTAGAGGAGTTAGAAGTGTCTGGGACAGTGTCGAACTGAAAAGAAAGAAAAACTACATTTATGTATTGTTTTTTAGAATATAAAACGTATTTAGCAGTTTGGTCCGTGTGAGATGATGTTGGTTTGTACTAAACTGATGCGCAACTCTCGTTATTTTTAATGCCACTGCAAAAAAGTAATGCTGTTCTTCAATGCGCAAATCTTTTTCTCTTTTGCTTGTGACAGCTTGCTTATAAAAAACCAGAAAGTGAATATAATTTAAGTGGATTTAACCGTCTGTAACTGTAATGTGATTTTTTGGCCCCAGGACGATCATTTCTGTGATGTGTGTGTGTGTGTGTGTGTATATATATATATATATATATATTCATATAAGTATTTAAGACGGAACCTTCTGTCTGTTCAGCAAAGAGAGTATATACTCAGACCATTACTGCCATCATGTGGTGAAACATAACCAAACGCCGAACCTGGCAGAGAAGCCGTTCTCAATTATACGCTACATGGCCAGGACATTGAGGACTCCTGCTTGCCTAAATCATGGGCATTATTATGGAGTTGGTCCTCCTTTGCTGGTATAACAGTCTCCACTCTTCCGAGAAGGCTCTCCACTAGATGTTGGAACAGTGCTGAGGGGACTTGCTTTCATTCAGCCACAAGAACATGAGTGAGGTCGGGTACTGATGCTGGGTAATTAGGCCTGGTTTACAATCGGTGTTACAGTTCATCCCAAAGGTTTTGATGTGGTTGAGGTAAAGGCCAGTCAAGTTCTTCCACATCGATTTCAAACCGTTCTTGTATGGACCTCACTTTGTGCACAAGAGCATTGTCATGCTGGAACAGGGAAGGGCCTTCCCCAAACTGTTGCCACAAAGTTGGAAGCACAGAATCGTCTGGAATGTCATTGCATGCTGTAGCAACCGAGGACATTTTACACACTATGTGTATTTTTACACACTTTGTGCTTCAGTACTTAGTGGTCCCGTTCTGTGAGCTTATGTGGTTTACTACTTCAACACTGAGCTGTTGTTGCTCCTAGACATTTCCTCTTCACAATAACAGCACTTACAGTTGACCAGGCAGGTCTAGCAGGGCAGAAATTTGTTGGTGGCATCCCATGACGGTACTACCTTGAAAGTTACTGAGCTCTTCAGTACTACAGCCAATGTTTGTCTATGGAAATTGCATGGCTGTGTGCTCGATTTTTATACATCACAACTTTGAAAGGGTGACGACATACTATAGGCCACGTAATGAAACTGAAAAACCAAAAACAAAGACGGAAACACTGAAAAGTAAAAAAAAAAGCGTCTAAGAGAAGACGAACTTCTGTACTTCTCACGCTCCAACCACAGAGGGGCTTTCTTTATTTTACTGGACTCTTTTCCTTTTTAACTTAAATGCTCAACACAAGAAAAATCTTCTGTATAAATTAGAAATTAAAATGTAATTATGTTATAAATGTATGACATAAAATTGTATAAGGAATGATGCTTTTCCATATGTTTGCACCTTACAGGCAATTATCTTACCATGTAGGAGTTGCTGGGGGGATAGACTGCCATCGGGCTTCTTTTCTGGAGAGGCAAGGGAACCAGTGGGGGGCGCTCTCGGGTGAAAGGGGGCTTGTTTAGGGCCTTGTGCAGCAATAGACCCAGGAAGATCGCCAGCAGGATCAAACCCACAGCTGCCATTAGGATGATAAACCACAACTCAGTGTAGAATTTTGATCCAGACCCCTGCATGCCCACCTTTTCCTCAGGTGTGGGCTCCACGGGATCTGCAAACACACAAAGACCATCAGATGCTGCCCCCTTGTGGACATGAAGAGACTCTACATGCTCCAGAGCGATGACTGCTGTGTTCAAAGACATTCCACAAAGTCTCTCAAGGCTATTACAGTACAAAATATTATTTCTTCTGGCATCTGCTTTAGACATAAGAAATCAGTATTTAATTCACTTATTTAGTTATGAATCATTATTAAGCCACTCTTATCCAAAGTAACATACAGTTTATCTAAGTTATTTATTAATTTATACATACAAAAATCAGGTGAAGTACCTTTGTCACAACAGCAGCGTATCTCCTGTAACATGAAACCTGCAACCTACTGGTCTCAGATCTAATGATAGAACATCCATGCTTCCATATTCATGGGGGACAATGGCACGTTCATACTGTGGTATAGAGCGGTGAACCACTCCAACTTGCTGCTTGGAGCAGTGTTTATTTCATGCTCTGTTGCCCACTTCTGTGTAATGCTAACGTTAGCGTTTGAACCCCTACATTGTCTATCCTAGTTGTGTCGGCGTTGGAGGATTGCTTTACATAAAGGATATAACGAATTCAGCCAAGGACAATGTAAACCTGGAGCAATATTACACACTAGTGAGGAAGTACCCCACATTAGGCAATGTCTTTCAGATATGTTTATTTGCATGGGGCTGTATGGGGGGTGAAGTGTATTATGGGAAGTAACTTTGCTTTTCTCTACATTTTTCATAATTGCATTTTTGGATAATGCAATTTTTCTTGAAAAATATGAATTGATAAAATGTAAAATTACTCAGTTTGTCAGCACAGTACCGAACAGTACCCACATTCAACACCAAACTGTTTATTATTGTTCTAATTACTTTAGCCCTGGTCATAGCGTGACATGTTCTGGTTGTGTGAATGTGGTTACGTCACTCCTGCCAGGTTCTGGGCACAAGGCTGCAGTCAAAGATAACAGGATTGTGTTACATTATTAAGTGAGAATGAGGTGTGGATGAGTGTGATAAGACCGTGCATGGTCGCGGTCTTCCCGAGGTTCACTAGTGTCAGGTGCACCGATATAATAGGTCATTACAATGAGCAATATTCTGAACTAATGTTCCCCCCAAACTATAACAAAGCTGTTTTTATTTTGGGGGAAGAGGTGCGGACCTGTAATGTACATGCCTTTATTTGGGGCTCTGTCATTAGAGTGGGGCTGGGGGTGGTAAGTAACTCAGATCATATAGAATTTCTGTTTTTGTGCTTCTGTTCTTACATTCCGTCATGATGGCTGAAGAGATGGTAGCAAGAAAGCCCACTATATATTTTAAAAACTCCCCCCGTGTCCTAGCTCCTGAGTTCCCCGTACAACTTTAAACTACGTTCAGTCATAAGGATGTTGAACTATATGAAACGTGCAACGTGCAAAGAAATTCAGTCTCCAGAAAAGGTGTCCCCATGTTAGTCGGAATGACACTACTGCCAATTGTCACTTCCCTGACAATGGCACGTTGGCTGGGTATTACTATAACCCAGGCTTCAGAAAATAAAAATAAATAACGGTTATGCCCTGATCTGAGCCCCAAGTCTGATGTAAAACTGCTTTTTGAATTCTGTTAGCGACTGGATTTAGTGCAGCAGTGGTTGTAGCAGCAGCTTGTAAATGCCTCTGTCCTCAGCTCTTCATAGATTCGGGGGCTTAGCAAGTCTCAATGGGAAGGAGTCAACACTCACTCTTGGAAAAGTAATCACAATGCCATAGGCTAAACAGGTGATTTGAGGCTTATTTTGCTCACAAGGCCTACTTTTATTTCTCAGCGCCTCCCTAAGTAATCGTTTTTTGATTTAGCTCTCATGCCTCTTCTCTGACCTAGTCACGCATCTGTGGGATTGATGAACCGAATCCATCATGCATCTAAACCTGTGAGGTAACGCTATAGTGCGACAGTGGCTAACTGAAACAGCGAACTGCATATGGTTTACAGGCTGTAATTTACAACACCAACCTAGGACAGAAGGGAAGACCACCAGGGAATGCCCGGAAAAGAACAGGTGCATAAAAAGCAGGGAAATTTGACTCACCGGTGCCAGTTTCCGTGTTGTTCTCAGGGATGGGAGTGCTGGCACTCCGGCTGTCTGTGATACATGTGATCCGGGAGAACGAGGTCTGTAGGGGAGAGAGGCGCACCTGTCAGGCCATCAATATTTCACAGGTGGAGCAAGCGCCGACGGGCGCCTGCTTTGTCACTCCGGCTGAAGAAAGGGCCTACGTTGAAGGAATGCGCCGTGACACCACCCTGGTGCCCATGGTTCCAGGGACGTCACCGCAGAACCGTGTGTGGTTTATGGGTCTGCTGGTATGCGAGAATAAGTGGGGTGTGCAATCAAATCAACCCCATTATCCTCTCTGCCAGTGGAGCTAATGAAACCCCACAACAAGAGAGATCAGTTTACCTCTGAAGCAGCCATCTCACCAAAAAGGGTGGGACTTTCCTGCCTAACATCAGAGAATAGTCCAATGATATTAGACACTAAAAGGACCTTCCTGGTTTCAGTTCTACTATTTTCATGACAAAATGATTAGGTGACCCTGAAAGACCTGTGTTGCAAATATAAAACATGTTGATAACCTTTTATTAATTGGTCTAATACTTTCTCTGTTGAGTTTCTTCTTTCACAATTTCAAGGCACTCTTGTTTTTACCCAGTATGACTAGGCTCATCAGAGGGAATGTGAGATGACCAGACTGATGTCCAAAGTACAAGTTGCACGTAAACATTTTCATAGAGGCAGCTCGACAGGATAACTGAGAAAATGATTTTGGCAAAGAGGAATAAAAAACAGAGAACAGGATGTTTGAATTTCAACACAGAGAGGCCTAGAGAGTACAGGACCTGGAGTCCCACAGCAGAACTGTGGTTCAGTTCCAAAAGAACCATGAAGTTGCCTTAAGTGCAGATAAGATTTCCTTTGGATTTACTAAGATTTTGTACATTGGAAATGGCTGCCAGGCGACGATGAGTTGCTGCACGGTGCTGACATGGCTGAACTTTCCTTACATGACTTGAAGACGAAGGTCGGTGTGTGACATGATTCAATATTCAACATGTCAGACGTTTCATTTTTCTGTGTGGTTATTATGTAGGCATTTTAAATTAGATTACATATACAGTGAAACCTGACAAATCTGGATCAAAATATAAACCTGACGTGACAAGCAGTTGGCGGCCAGAATATAAACAATGCTTATTGTAATCATTCAAACTTAAAACACTTCACGGGGCATAACAAAGCATGTGACTGAGAATGAATGAGTGAAGGATCTTTGCTCTATGTCTGTCAAAACAGAACCAAGGGAGTTACGAAGTGGTATCAGCAGGTCAAGGACAAATGAATTTAAAAAGCAACAGTATTTAAACATATCCTGTAAGCTATGTTATTTATGTTGCCTGTGTGTGTGGTTTGTTTGTGTTTCTATTGCAGAACAGATATTGTTCTATTGCTTCCCTCTGCTATTTAAAGCAGGTAGGCTGGGAATGATCCACCACCCAACGCAGGTGCACCAGCATCCACCCAGTGGAGATCCTGTAGTCAGAAACAGCTTGCTGCCCACAGAGGCTTACGTGACTTGTACAGAGGCTGACGTGACTTGTGCAGTCAAACGCGACAGATGCGCCACGGTCAAATCACTGCCGAGTACAACAGTGGTGCCGAAAGATACACATTACACACACCCCTTGTAAGGGATGGGATTTGGCTGCCGACGACCTCACCGAAATTCCATTCCTGCCATACACATATAACAGTGGGCCGGGAGGTTCCGCTCCTTTAAGACTTGCCAGTCTGACATCAGCGCTTGCCAGCCAGGAGCTGTGCAATCGGTACAGCTGAATGCAATGGTTTAATCAGTCACAGAAAAAAACGGTTACCGTGGGGCTGATACCTAAGGGGAGTGCTGATGTTGGCTTGGAGCGAATCAGAGCTACACCTTTTGACCACAGGATGGCCGGTTTTGATGGACAACCTTTTGGGACTGTTTTGTATTTTTGGCTTTGCCTGGTCCCTGTGTGACCTTCCCGTTTTATTGAGGAATCAATGATTGCTGAGAGCAACGATCCTCCATGCTTTGACACAGCCTACACCCAGGGTTTTGTTACAATATATCAATAGACAGATAAATACAGTCTGTAAATACAGATATATGATAAAAAGAAATGAAACACTGTTGGTAGAAATGTAGGTTAGTTTACCATCAAGTTAGTTTAAGTCAATCAAGTAAATGTGTATGATTAAACCAAGAACACACGTGGTTCTCACACGCAGGTACTGAATGCTCTGTAAATCAGGTGTTCTCTGTATATAGGTCGTCTTGTACAACAGGAGACAGAAAACATGTGAGCACATTGTTAACAGCAGCAGCTCTTCTGCAAAAATTTATACCAGGAAAAGACCCTGCCCCTAGATGGCAATGCTGTCCAACGCTTCGCTAGAGCCCTAGTGTCCAACCATTACTTATCACAAATCGCTCCAACAGGGGCCCAGTGCAGCCACTAAAAACACTAAAATAACTGCTTTTGTCCCAGATTTATGAAGTTTTTATTTGTCAGCTCACACACACAATGAAAGTCAAACTAATTTCAGGCAGACAAAAGACCACCAAATATAAACTTCTAAAATGTGGTTACACTGAAATGGTCTGCTAGAATCCACTGGCTTCTTAGCTGTTTAAAAATAAAAGTGAATATACATTTACATACAATCACAAGTCGTTACTGTCCTTATTTTAGACCCCAAGGCTTTCTGGTGTAAAAAAGTAAAATGGAATCACTGGGAACTAAATCAACGAATCGGAATATCTGAATAATTTTCACCGCATTCAGCTCCACGGAGAGCAACCTCCATATGCCATTGGCTGGTAAGCGTCGTAACATGACCATTCTCCCCTGTCATCTGGTGTAATAAAAACTGGGATTGGTTGATTGGTTGATTATTCTACACTATTTATTTACCTGAACTCAAATCTCATTACAAATCCAAAGAGCCTTATGCACGCATGTTGAGGCAGTTTCCTGGACCAGTGCCAGTAATGATACATAAAAATGAAAAGGCATTCATCACCTTTAAAGCACTCGTTCGCGTTCATAAACACGACACGGTCGGGCGGGTGCACATTAAACAAAAGCACACGGTGAGTTTTGATTGGTTCGTAAAGCAGCCGTAGTTTGGAACAGGACAGCAGGGATGGACTGAAATCAGGATGGGGATGGTCTTCATTACGTCCCCAGAGCAGGACAGACGGGACAAACGCTAAGGAGCTGAACGCGCCAATCAGCCGCAGACCCCGGCTTTGGGGAACCATACAGGCACCTCTATCCAGAGATTTACTTTTATGTGACAGGAGATGTGAGGTTTTACATGCTCCTGAGATCCATATACCATCCGTGGGTACGTGTGAGAAAAGGAGCCTCTGTTTTCAGGCTTCCCGTGAGACATATAGGTTGGCTGCAGTTTAGCACCCATAATGAGAGAAAGGGCCTGATGAGCTCTGCGATGGCCTGAGGACGTACTCAACAACAGAGGAGCATCCAAGCGCTGATCCTTCTGTCCCACTGTGCCCTCTCATATCAGCCTGTGCCCCTGTATTCAGAAAGGGACACACTCCTGAATATGTTACGCACAGAACAGCGAATGCGGAACCATGTTGTAAACGACCTGTTCTCAAATCTAAGGACAGAGGTCTCTTCCATGGCCCAGGGCTCGTTGTTTAGTGGCTTTAGAGCATTTGTCGGCGATATATGGAATTTGTCTGTCTCCCTTTCATAATTATGCAAATTTACCAACAGTGCTCCTTTGAAAAAAATCGTGCAGTAATCTGGCCATCTGGACATCAAGCTCTCGGTTGTGAGTCAAAGAAGAGGGTTTATTCTATCTATTCAAGCAAGGGGCTTCCCTGTAGGACTGGCTAGAGGCATTCTTGGAGGGTCCTCTACCCCAAATAGCAGATGGTTAAAGGGGGGAGGGTTAGACCAATTGCAAACATTAGGCACACATATTGGTACAATCCATCTGATATTAGATCTGGAATTCTTAATTTGTTAATGTGATAGTGAGGGAAGTACACAAAAACCTTTTTTAACACACATCAAATAAAATTGGGAGAAAACTACATTAGAAGAGGGGAGATTGGTCCCACATGTTTATGGTTTCAGACACAGGGGTTTGGGCAACTGAATCCAGTTGTACAGCCACTCCTTTGACACTGAAGCTGTTTTTCTTTCTTTCCAACAAAAACACCCACAGTGCTTAAATAATATCCCAATTCAATCCAGCCAACATAGACCTTGACAAGGCCTACTCAATTATAATGATGTAATGAATATTCCCTCTCCGAATGAACTATAAACCCGTTATCGATGAAAAACATTCAATCAAGACTTTCTTGCCTAAAATATTGTCAATTTACCTTTTTCTCTCTTTAAACTGTAAGAATACTGGCTTAGGGCTCAGCACACTTCCTACTGCACTTCACCCTACACGTAGTGAGATATGGTCTTGTCATTCACCTTTATGTTTATCATGTGTTAACTACAGTCATAATGACCCACAAACAGCTTGCAAAGCTGCCACTGGCATTTCCCTGGCTTTCCATGGGATTTTTGTTTGTGTCCTTCATGTTAGAGTGGCTCTGGGTGACAGAAGCACATCATTTCACCAGTGGTTAAATTGTAATTTACACCATTAGGACGGCAAGAGCTGTTTTCATTGCCTTTCAGTGCATTTCTCTGTGTAAATATTTGCACCATATGGCTCAACTTGTGTGATAAGCCTGATTTCCTGCACCATTTAGGTCCCGTTCCTTCTCCAGTGCTCCGGCTGAGCCACAAGGTCGGTGGGCAAGGCGAATGGTCTCCAGTGCACCAGCCCAGATCAATACGATCTCATGTCCTGCTCAGCGGCAAGGCAGATGGCTCATCCCGAAATAAATATCAGGGGCTCTGGTCGGAATCCATAGGATGAATTTATGCATTTTTGATTGGTGATCTCTCGCAGGGCCGCGACGAATAAGAACCTCCTAGAGGAGAGCTCTATCCACTGCAGCTTCAGACCAGGGCCGATTCATTCGTCATGTCGACCTGATAAGGGCTTGGTAATTAGGGGCGTCTGGGCACGTTGTGCGCCGTGGCGGGTGGCCTGTACCCCCAATAAGTCGAACCACTTAGGCCTCTCCATTAATCACACAGGGTTGTGCAGGTTGGACCGGCAGCGGGTCAGCAACTCCCGAAAGGGCTGGAGATGAGGCCCTGAGGGCGGTGACTGCCCATGTGGACCCCCTGTCATAATGCCCTGTGTTACGACTCTGAGCCGTCCATCCATCTGCCGTTTGGCCAGCTGCGTCCCCTCCAGTGTGAAGATACACTGCCGCATCACTTTAGGACGCCTTCACTGAAGAAGACTGAGGCCGTTCTGTGTGATTATGGGAGGACGATAAAGTAAACAAGGGAGAATGTTAGAGACTGCACAGGGTTTCCAATGAAGATGGGAATGAAATGCATGACCAACTGTTTAAAAATATATATATTTTGACCAGATTTCATGATAAGGTGTCACAAAATTAGACTATGCTTCAAACCATTAACAGTTCACCTGAAATGTTTTAACTTGAGTGTTTTGACGTGCGCCTTTATGTACATTAATAAACGAAGACCTGGATTTTTAGACATACCGCTCTCAGGTTTGGAGGTCTTAGAAAAACATACTTTTCATCATGTCCTGGTCGTCATATCAATAAAGAGTCATTTCCTGGCGAGTTACTTAACCCCCATTCTCCTGGGTGAAGAAGTCCTTTCTGAAAACACGGATTGGAGAGGCTATTTTCCTCCATCAAAATCATTGATGAGAAAAATCCGCCTATACGGGTTCAACAGTTGGCTTCAGCAAAATCCATATCGGACGAAACGTGGCCAAGTATCGACAACCTGGGCAGGCAGCTAATCTGGCACAAAGTGAGTGCCTGGACAGATAGAACAGAATTAATGGATTGAAAATGTAGTGTGAGAACATGGCTCTCTGTGTTCCCGGGTTCCCTTGGCCAGACCAGACTCGCATGGTTCAATCAGGGTCAGAGCCTAACTGAGAAGTCCAAAGTGGGCGTCAAGGACAGGACAAGACAAGGCAGCTTGATGTAGTAAAACACTAATTCAATCGAAAGTAAACAAAATCAATATTTCTGAAATAGTTTTCAGGAATACGAATTGAATATGAACACAAATTGTTCCAGAAAGCAAGGACAAGTATTCAATTCAAGGGTTATACATGCCAATGGTGATCCTGACGGCCAAAAAGTATGAAATTACTTGAATCTAAGTTTGATGTTAAATCAATGATTTAAATAAATAATAAAAGGGCTACTGAGATATCCTCTCCACGCAGTATTCAGAAAGCATTCCTCCAATTTAGAGCGCCACACAGCGGGAATGAAGTTGAGCTGTGTATGGAGACGAGGGAACCTTGACAAACAAGCATGGAATCAGAGAGGGGAAAGGACAAGGGCATGATGGGAAGGCAAGCGGAACTAAGTGGCATGCAGACATTACAAACATTAATGGGAAGTATGGCAAAATTACAACGCGCAGCATCATTTAATATGATCTACATTCTGGGCTGAAAAAGACACTCATTAGAAAACAGTTTCAATGACGCTGAAGTTAACCATGCAAAAATCACCACGGCTCGTTCAATCTATCTCTGACGTGTTCATGATTATGCCTTCAAATAGAGAACGTTTCACATACTCCACGGTCTTTGACTAGGGCCACACCTTCATTTCTACAAAAATGCTACAACAATAAAAGAATAATTCCAATGAAGTCAAAGTATGGTTTCAGATGAAAACAATGTTACATTTTTTCTTTGAAACTTGATAAATAGATTTTTCCGTTTTAGAAATCGTGACAGTTATTTCAAGGCCGTCCCTTTTATTTAGATGGATTTGTCGTCGGAATTTTGACAATTTTGTAATTTCCTCATTGATGTAATCATCTAATTAACATCTGAAAAGCTATGTTAAAAACTGCTGATATTTTGACATTAAATTCAGGATGTAAAAAAAAAAATATGGCTGAGAGGAGAATGAAAGGTTTGCCAATGAATAACAAGAATCCATTTATTATTGTGTCCTTACTGTATTTTGACATTACAATGCGTGTGACCCTGGCTCTTCTGCATGCCCAATAGGTTTTGTGTAACCATTGTCATCAGAGCTTTGTGGTAAAATGAGCATTTGGAATTAAGCCCAATCAAAACTGTTGTTTTAATTTAAACCTTGTTATGGGCATGAAGCACTCAACTCGATCACCACAGATAGATATTGTCCTCATTCAATTAAAATGTTACTATATCCAAAAAAATGTATTCCCTCTATTTTTGTGAAATTCACTTAATGTTGACTAGGGAGAAATTTAGAACATTTGTGCTTTAGAAATTGAATGATTGATACTTTTTGTCCTCTGCTGATTCCCAAACTTTATCACGTGAGTAATACATCCAGGATTTTACGGTGGATGATACCATCTGACTCCATCTTGTGCCCATAAGAGATAGTTTCTCTGAAGTTAAAAAGGACGGATCCATCAATGCTAATGGTTTCTAAACCGGTCACTTGCCAATGATTCCTCCTCTGCTCATCTGCTATTTCTGCGGTTATGGTGGGGCACATTGAGTGGTCACTTGTCCTGAATACCAGGCTGAACCTGATTGAGAAACACACTGACCCGTGAGAGGAACCAATCAGCTCTAAATGTGCGGGCTTAGGTGGACAGTGGCTGTGAGCGTGGACGTTCCTGTGTGTGTGTGTGTGTGTGTGTGTGTATGTGTGTGTGAGTGTGAGTATGTGTATGTGTATGTGTGAGTATGTGTATGTGTGTGCATGTGAGTGTTTGTGAGTGTACGCGTGTGTGTGTGTATGTGTGTGTGTGTTTACGTGTGTGCGTGTGTGTTTATGTGTGTGCGTGTGTGTGTTTGTGTGTGTGTTTATGTGTGTGCATGTGTCTGTGTGTGTGTGTGTGTTTATGTGTGTGCGTGTGTCTGTGTGTGTGTTTATGTGTGTGTGTGTGTCTGTGTCTGTGCGTGTGTGTGTGTGTGTGTGTGTGTGTTTATGTGTGTGCGTGTGTTGTAGGAATGTTTTGAATGAAACTAATACACTGCAGTAGCTGTACAATATTTAACCTTTACAAATAGGCAGCCATTGTAGTGCTGTTTCTGTCCAGACAGTCATCGAACAATAAATGATGTTGACATCGAATCTGTTGTTTTAATTTACCATTGTGTAGGCACTCAAACTTTACAGAAGCCAGAGAAACTACAATACATTTATTTTTTTATATTCTCTGACATATTCAGTTACCTTGTAGCCAGATTAAAAAATGAAAGAGGGCTTTGGAACATTAGACGAAGGGCAGTGAGATACCAGTTCTATGCGATAATCCACCGTACTGACAATTGTCAACATATGGTCTCCCAGTAAAGCATCACATGACATATATAAGTTTGCTTCTCACTTTTCACTTGGTTTCTTGAAGGATCTTACAAGCTTCCACTTCATGCAGGAGAATAGCTCCTGGAGGCAGTGTACAGGCTTTTATTTCTTGCTAGCGCAGAGTTGGTCGTATCCACTGGTTCACCCCACTCCAACCCTGCCAGGCCACTTCGGGTGGCAGCATGCTCAACAGCTGTTATGTGGCTGTGTTGGATTACAAGCGCTCTGCAACCGTGTTCAGTGACGTCACTTCTCATCTTTCTGCTCAATTACGATCTCTGGATCTAACAACGTCCACAGTCTGCATCTTTTATCATAGATCCTGCTTATGTGCAACTGTACGCTTTGTACAGACAATGCCATTGGCTGGAAAGGTTAACAAGTCCTTCAGTTATTATGGCTTAAAATAAAAACAGGGCCTCTAGTGTTACTTACTGTGAAATTCTCTCCATGGAAGCACACTTCCTTTGTTTTGTTTTGACATTAAACAAGGGCCAAGGCCGAGAAACCAGCTCAGTCTCCCAACTCTCCATGATAAGAGTTTTAGTTGGTTGCTAACACTGACACACAAAAAAACAACAACCTACTTCATCACATTTCCAGCCTAAATAATCACACCTATCCTCATTTTAGTATTATACAATTTTCTCCAACCAGATGCTGATAAATTATTTAACATTAATGAGGGGCGAAATATAATGAGAGAAGGCTGAAAATTACCAAGACGAGAGATTTCTCCACATTGGCCCTTGCAAAAGTTGGATACATGTGAGTATTCTTTGATCGCTGATCTGTCAAGAATGTCATGATTTAGGGTTAGGGTTAGGGTAATGATTAAGGGGTTAGAGCTAGGGTTAGGGTTATGATATACGGATAGGGTTAGTGTTGCGGATATGATCCAGGGTTAAGGTTGGGGTTAGGATTATGATTTAGGGTTGGGTGTCTAGTTTTATTATTTACAGAGAATCAGTGACATTAAGGTTTTCATTAGGAGTCTCATCAGAAATAATAAGACAGACTGAAAAGAAAAGAACACCCTTTCAGATGTGATTAATCAGCGTTTAAATGTGAAGCGTACAAGGCTACCCAATTCAATCAAGCGTGAAATACTCACAGCTAAATCCATATAGCCTGTATTTGGGTACATTAAAAAAGTGGCATGCTGGGTGAACGTTTGTGCAGAGGTTGTTAGGACTTCAGCTTTGGGTCTTTTGAGGACTATTCAAAAGTATTCTGCACAAGAATCAGTCCAGAACAATGAAAGGGTAATAAGAATCAAAAGTGCTTTTGAGCCAGTTGTTAATGACTGCAACCTATGTCAGCAATAACCATGCACACATACACATAGTTGCGCGCACACACACACACACACACACACACACACACACACACACACACACACACACACACACACACACACA
>JAOYSI010015825.1:9393-37791 GCA_025775065.1 Hiodon alosoides | reverse complement strand
AAAACAAAACAACATATATATGTATATGTTTTTCTTTCTTTCTTTTTTGGAGGGGAGGTAGCCTTCTCAGAGGGAGGAATACAGCTGGGATATTGCAGGGAATGTCTTTGATTTGTTGATGTCATTGTGTGGATTTCATTGACATTTCATTGACAATTAAATAAAATCTTCTAGTTTTAAAAAATTAATTAGTTAAATGTCTGTATGTATGTTGATAAACTCAGAGCAGGGCATTGATTATAAGACATTGCTAATGATTTTTGTGTGCTCTTGTTTTTCCATTTGATCTGATAGCAGATAGGACTTCTAAGTTCATAGTAGGTTAGACTTATTGCCTTAAGGCATATGAACAATGATCTGCAGGATGCAAACGCTCTGCCTACGTTAACAAAACAAAAACTGATCAATTCAGCTGAACCAATCAATACGTTTACACGGTAAGTTACATTCTTGAGGAAAGTGAACAATAAGGGCAATGGAGAGTGTTAGAGAAACAAATGTCAAAGGATGCTTTGGGGTTTTCTCTGGCTGATCCACAAAGAACAGGGCCACGCTTGGAGTGTTTTCAGCCACTAAATTCGGAGGGGCGAAGCAGCAAGGCATAGCTGTTCAGTCTGATCGGCCCTATTTTAAAGAATAAATTAGAAAAGGCTGAGTGAATGTTGGCACATGCCCAGTATAGACTAGCATATTACTGGTAATCAGTACAAGTTCTCTGAAGAGAAAATCCCTATCCTTTGAGGTGTACAGAAACACATAGTTCAACATCTGACAAGAACAGAGTGACTGCAATGATTTATCCCTTTTACTGTGCCTGCTTGGTCTGCTAGTTCTGGTGGTCTAAAAAATCCATTAAGGCATTAAAAGTGCGAATTAAACAGTGATTAAAAAACAACACAAGGTCTTAAATTCCGTTTATCCATTACTATGAGTCTATAAATAAGATGAAATAGTTCATCAGACAGTTTCTCTAACGAGTATTGGTAATTTCGTGTATGACTCCAGTCTTAGACTCTAGAAAATGTCATTAATTAAACATTTAATCGATATTAAATTGTAATTTGAGCATTTACATATACTGCTATTTAAGAATATTTTTGTCATCAATAAACACAAATATATTTAACCAAAGATTTACATCAAAACCTTTGTACCTGAGGCTGGGTCCAAATAAAAATCTTAGTGAGAAATTAATGGTTTGTCAGTGTTTTTATTTGATCTCTGCTTTAGGTATAACTGATCTGTATCAAGCACTTTCAGTGACTAAAGTGAAACCCCATTTCCATTCACTTCTCAATCAAACCTTATTACTTAAAAGGAATATAAAGGGGTTCCCGAGAACCAAGAGTGAAATATATGTATAAGTAAATATTTGCATTTTTGAAAATACATACAGCCTTTTTTTGAAGGAAATTTGAAAAAGATAAATAGTGTCTTTTTGTGGATTCGGTTTTTTCAGCAAAGGGCTAGCCTAGCACAGCTTTTTCCAAAGGAATATATGGATATTTTCCCCATCATAACAATGTTATGTATTATCTCTGTTGACAGTCTTAACAGATTAACTCTATCCAGGTTGTTTTAAATTGTTGATACGGTCTCTTTCCTGAAAATGAAGATCATCTTGTAATTTAGGCCTCCTTATTTTCTGGCCAATACTATATATTAGTGGTTGGTGCATATTTATTTATTTTTTATTATTATTATTATTATTTTATTTTTTAAAGATTTCGGTGGTTCCTGTGATGTCTGAAAAAAATATTAACAGTTGTCATTATAACTCAGTGTATAATTTTTAACAGTTAATACAAGATGTCGATAAAGACTGGCATGTGAATCATTAAAGCAGAAGATGGATTTGTCTATCTGTTTAATCCATAGTAGCTCAACTGTTCATACTCCTGCGCGCATACCCACCGAGAGGTATATCAGTCTGTTCAACCAAACCAGCATGCTTGCATGCCCTGTTAGAGGATGATGGTTAAAGCTGTTTTCAGTTCATAACCTGCCAAGGGACATTTATAACATGTTTGCCCTGCCCCTTCATTCCCCTGGCCCCCTACAGTGGAAACTCATCTGGTATCCCCCTGCTACAATGTTTGTCGACCACTTCTTTACCTTTGCTGAGTGTGGGCCACTGTGCTTCTGGAGGCTTACGCCTGTCTTCCTGTCTGCACACAATTCAAGACGACAGGTTAAGTGGCTTACCTCTCCTCGGGGCCGGTTAATACAAGAGGCCAAACCTGCTGGAATTCTGAATGCTCATGCCGTTTCGCATGAAGGAATAACCACTGGTGTCCTGCCGATGATGCAGCACAGATGCGGAAGCTTTCTTATTGATCACTTAGGGATGGAGGGATTTCAAAACAATAGCCAAAGCCCTGTTAAAGCTGAATAAAATATAATCATACTTTAAGCAGTTAATTTCTGGTGCTCTACTTAAGGTTAAATAAAATTAATTTTATGGTGTTGGAAGCGAAGCCCAGCTGGTGTGGAGGGCATTTCATAATGCTGAATGTGTGGCTTTGGAGGAGAAGAGTTAACTGCTCTGGGGTCAAAATGCCTTAAAAATCTATCAAGGGACTCCCTCCAGCAGGGCTGAGAGAGGTGAGTCTCATCCTGCCAGACAGCATAGACAACTAGCCCTTAAAGCAAAGGACACTTCTCAACATGCTCTGTATGTGTTACGGCTTACACCTGAATAATATCACACTTCAACATGAAAACACATTTTATGTGTGTCCTTAAAATCATAGCAGATTTCCTTTTTCTTGAAATTCATTTATTTTTTCATGAGTAAATTAACAAAATATTAACGAAAAAAACAAAACATTCTGTTAAGGTAGACACATGGAAACAGGTCTGTATAGGAATTGTGAGCACCATCTCAAACACATGACATTTGCATTATCTCTATAAAAGGTTTTGTGAGAGACATTTTCATGGTTTTATCCAGGTAATTTCATGTAAGTTCTATCTCCTGAGATCAGCTTATTATCTTCAACTACAAAGTTTGAACTTTTCTCCTGTCGTACCCCATGGGATGCTCTCTCTCCACTCTCCATCACTCACTTTGAGTGTTCTTAATAAAATGTAACAGCCTCACTTTGGTTATTCTGAGTACGACTGTCTTTTCACATTTTCTGACAAAACAGTAAATCAAAACAACAACACTAAATGGCCTTTGTTTGGGGCAGTAACATTTCAGGTTATGAGAGTTGACACATCTACTGACCTTGTGGATAACTTAGTATTCCATGAAAAACAAGAGGCATTGTCTCTTTCTTTTCCTTAGGATATGAGCATACACACTTTTTTGTTTTTTTATTGTTTTTTATGTGATTTTTTTTAAATCCATGCTAAATCCTCTACAGACAAAACCACAACTTCTGTAGAAAGGCTTACATTTTAAAATGATAAAATCTTAAAACATATATTGACAGTCCTACACAGAAGATTAGAAATATTACATTTCTTTGCTCTTCTCTTATACATATACAAACAGTTCAAACTTCTTGTTAATCATTTTTGTCCATATGCTATAAACTTTCAGTCCAAATATACAGAACATACAGGCCTCGAGTTCCACTTATTTTAATCAATAAAAAATTAAATTTATCCACCCTTCCTTCTTGACTAAATAATTCATTACCTCGTTATGCAGTTTTGTTTTAGTTTTTTTACTGTTTTACTGTTTCATTGTGCATACTCGCCTATGTCCGTCTAGTATACACTCCTGTATGTTTTCAAAGGGACCATAGCACAAAGATGCCAGTTATATTTTTGTGCAGCCTTGATTAACTCACTCAGACCGCCAGAGCCGGTGTTGTTTCAGGTATCCTCGACTATATTTGAAAACAGGCATTCCCAGCAGAACAGTTTATTTTCCCCTTGAATAGTTGTTATACGTTAGTAGCAATTATAGCTAGACTGGAATTTTCAAAGCCCTTTCCAGCCTACGAAAGCCCAAGCAGTTTATGTGTTGGTCTCTATAATTTATTTATTTCAATGAAAGGGCGCCTTGGAAAGTGTTAACTCAATAAATGAGAAACGATATTAAGTTTCCCTGTTTCTTCTACACCAGTTACCATATTCACCGCTAAGGCTTAACGTCACCAACCAAAATATGTAATTTGCCAATGAAAACGATGTCAACCAAGGAATTCTAGAAAGTGGAGAATGGGCAAAAAAAGCAAATTCAGGTTGCACTAACCACAACTAAAAATATTATTGGTTGATTTTATCCTCACGTATTACTAACGCTATGTAAAATTGCTATTTTTTTAACTTTATTCTTTTTAATGTCGGGACCATCAATCAACAGCAATTCCACTGGACCTTTTATTAACTATGAATTGTGACTTAAGTTTAAGAAAAAAAAACTTTGTTTTGAAGACCACCTAAAATGATCCACAGGTCCCTAACTGA
This sequence comes from Hiodon alosoides, assembly GCA_025775065.1. Lineage (NCBI taxonomy): Eukaryota > Metazoa > Chordata > Actinopteri > Hiodontiformes > Hiodontidae > Hiodon > Hiodon alosoides. Next base: position 33,366 of record JAOYSI010015825.1, on the reverse strand, counting down.
TACGTAGGCTGCTAGGCAGCTTGCCCAGGGAAACAAAAATCACAGCAGGCTTCAACGTCTGTTCTTTAGTTCCAGATCCAGTCCAGGACCTCTTCCATGCAAAAGGTCAAACTCAAGTTTAATTCTCAGTTCCAAAATAGAGAATCAAGCCAGAAAATGTCCAAAACTCTGAATCTCAAACATTCACTCTCCACGGCTATCCTCCAGGTACCTTCTCTCCAAATACAGAAGGAAGCAGCAGTGGTAGCAGTTTCACGATTACATACCGTCCATTCATCCTTCCGATCCAAGTTGGGAACTGGTGGGAGGGACAACCGAGAACGCCCAATCTCATTAGAGCTTCAGTGTTAGTGTGTCTGACTCCAAACCTGTTGACAACAGAAACGCTAAATTGCTGCAAGGAGAAGAACTGATCCTGGCATCAGTTTTTTATTTTTTGTTTTATTGAGGACCATCCATACAGATGGGGCATAATCAATTAAAATGGTAAAGCATGGTCCCAGTAAATAATACTTCAAGGTACCAACTTCTGGAAGGTGGCAGGTGCTCCATGAAGGCCAAAAGTCCACAATGTATGCTGATATATCCCAATAAAGTTTGAAAAAGTCCGAAGAAGAGGGGGGGAAGGGGGAGGAGCTGTTCAGTGTTCAGAACATGTTCCTTTTAATAAAGAGGAAAATAAACATCATAAAAGCCATTCACTCTAATGTAGCACTCCGCTCATGCTGGTTACAGAATTAAATGGTGGACAGGAAAGGGGCTTTTTAAAGCAGAGCTTCTCAAACTGGGGTTAAGCAGTTAAAGTAGCATTCCTAGCCCTCACAGAGGCATCAGCAGTGTGCCCAATTAAAAGGAGACTTTGCTGTTTGCATGGAATATTGATCAAAAATAAAAACTTGTAGTTGGCATTAGTGTGTTTCCCAGTAGCAAAGGGTAATTATCTTCACTTCAAAAGAAGATCCTGGAAACAAATAAAATGGAAATTCTGAAGGCTAGCTGTCAGATGTCTGAAACCAGGGCCTTTAAAGTTATTTTAATCTTTTTGCAAACAGGTTGTAAAATAAATGACAGAGAAGGAGATGAGTGAGAGAGAGATGGAAGACACAAGAGACGAGGAATAATAGACAAAGGCCACAGGACATAAAGAAAGGTATAAACAGTCTAAAGATGTGGCGACATTGAAGTAACAGTAATTTTACTCTAGATAACTAACAGAGCAGTTTATTGCACACTATGAAAGAAAGAATGAAGCAAAGACTGTTGACTGAAAGGACAAAAGACATCCAGTTTTGTCCACTAAGAAAGGAGATGGAATACAAGGTTACCAGACTGAGAAAAGGAGAATGGGGCTAATTTAGAAACAAGCCCAGCACCAGACTGTAGCAGGACACGCTGACATTTCCTATAAAAATAGTTTCTTAGTTGGCACATTACTTTAATGACATTAAATATCTTTGATTTACCCTTAATGTAGACTTATTGACACCAGAAAACCAAGGTTTTATCTCTGCTCTTTTTCATGGAAAATGGAAAACCAATTTATGATAATTGGCAGCCCAAGACAGTATTTTAAACAAGAACATGAGAACATGCTAAATTTTAGAATGCTGCATGCCATTAACTCTATAGTATGACACTGCACAATGTTAAAATGCTGTAGTGCTTAAAATCTCCCTGTAGTATTGCAGAGATGATAAGGTAAATCAATGTGAAAGTGTCATAGGTCATAGGTGTCATAGGTCCTCATAGGTTACTTTTAACACTACCACATTTGATGAATGCCTCAACAAGGTCGGCTGGTTGTCCATTCTGAATGTAACATTTTTATGGCAGTATTTCTTTTGTTATTATTTTTTAATTTCCATAGTCCGCAGATGAGGTGTCAAGAAACACAAGAAAACACTATGAGACAGGCGGGTGACAAATTAAAGGAAAAACCTACAGTGTGGGGGTTCCAAGACACTGTTATGCTGCGGGGGGCATTTTCCTGGAATGGTTTGGGTCCACTTGTCCCCTTAGAGGGAAGGGTCAGTGCAAATCATTACAAAGTTATTCTGAGTATTCACCTTCATCCCGTGGTGAAACATTTCTACCCTGATGGGAATGGTCTCTTCCAGGATGACAATGACCCCCATCCACAGGGCACGAGGGGTCACTGAACAATTTGATGAGTGTAAAAAATGATTCTATGGCCTTCGCAGTCACCAGATCTCAACCCAATTGAACACCTATGGGGGAGTTTGAACAGCGCTCTACACCACCACCATCATCAAAACAATAAATGAGGGAATATATTTTGGAAGAATGGTGTCTTGTGTCTCTCTAGAATCTGTTCTGGCAGCTTGTGGTGGCCCAGCACTTTACTGAGACACTTCATGTTGGTTTTTCCTTTAATTTGACTTTTGATATTTTTATGTTTTTTTTAAATATCAAGTATTGGTTGAATATGACTGGAAAACAACAGAAAATAATATAAATTTGCATCCAAATTGACCACTTCTATCCCTTAAGCACCCACCACACCTGGCCCATAGGTTTGGATCCAACAAGGCCTGAGCAAACGCACAAACCAAACTGCCAAGGAATTTGTGGCAGGCAGCCAGGAACCACACCCTCAAGCTTGGGGATACACCCAGACTCCCCCTGACGGACGGGCATGCTGTGGGGCCACGCCCTCAGCCAGAATCTTTGTACATCTGAATGCGGTTGAGCTAATTGTACTCAGGTGCTTGGTATTAAATTACTTTAAAATAAGTTTTTAGACTGTAAAAGGCTGTGCTTTTGTTTGCTGTTTTTGGCTTTCTAGTTAGATTAAAGTTTAAAAGCTGTTCTGGTTTGTTAAGTTTGGTATTGTTACGCAGGCTTCATAAAAGACATAAAAGAGCCCTCCCCATCGTGCAACAGAGTAAAATGCTGTACTATCACTTTCATTCTGCTTAGCTTGTAAACCTTGAATGATCATTGAGAAAATAAGTTTTTCTCTTTGACAGTTTGGACTGCAACAGGTTCACCTTGATACCAACTAGAAAAAAAGGTCAAGCAGTGCTAGTATTTACTCACCGCTAACACGCATTAACATTTATCAACGATGTCCAGTCCCTTGGATGGCTTTTAGCTATTTTAATTAATTATTTTGCGCACATCTTTACACAAATATTTTCCAAGAGTATCAGATAACTAGCGTCCTCGTTATCACAGTAATGGCCTGATATGTAAATCAGAATAAGCTTAAGTGGTCTTTTGGCACACTGGAGTAACCCTGCTAAAAGTGAGTCACAACAGTCCAGACAAGAGATGAAAACGGTCTAGACCAGGAACTGAGTGGTGTGATTTATTAAAAATGGGCAAATAAATTGGATGTACTAAAGTAAGAACATGCAGCTCCTGATTACTGATGCCACATTCTCTATGTAGGAGATCAGTCCTTACCAGTGACGGACTGGGACTAAAAATTGGCCCAGGCATTTGTTAACATACCGGCCCAAATTCAGGCTGTGGGCAATTATTTATGGCAATTAATTGCAATTATTCTGACACACACCAGCCCACCGGGTCTCAGACTGGACTGCCCTATGGCCAGTCCGGGCATGGTCCTTACTCTGAGGTTTCAGCAAGCTGGAAAGTCAACCCCTTTTACCTAAATCTTCACAAAATTCCTTTTAAGGGCACAACTGTTTTGTAATCATAAAAATGGCCACACTTTGCTGATACAAGTGGATCCTGAACACTAAAAATGAATAAATAAATCAGCTGGGACTAGATGTAAGAGCGACGGGAATGCGAGGGTTCACTGTACCTTCACTGCAAAATCTCCATACAATACTGGGATGCTTTGCCACTGTAAAGGGGTTAACCATTGTGGCATGCATCTGTTGCCAGGCACCCGAGGGGTCAAGATTGCTGCCAAATTTGACACCAAATGTATCCCATTATGTTGCTCTCATTTACCCAATTGTATATATCATATCCGAAGTCGGGGGCTGTCGGTTATTTTGTGCAAAAAATTACAATAATTTAAAAAAAAAATTCTGAATGATAACAGGTAAAATGAAAGTAACTTATTAACCAATCCAGGGACTTGAACCCCAAACCGTTGACACCAATGTGCAAATCATAACCCATTCACCACAGTAGGAAGGCTGAATGCAGTGTTCCCCATTTAACTAAGGCTTTAGTCAACAGTAATGGGACTATCAGGTCAACATTAATTCTGATGGGGTTCCACCAGGTGTTCTTCTGTGGCGCATCAAGCTAAATGGTGGAATTAGTTTTTTTTATTTATCAATTACAATGACTAAGTTATGGAAAAGATCACAAATTTTCAAATAACTCATTAAGCAATCCAGGAACTTGAACCACAAACCTCTGACGCCAAAGTTGTCAGGTATGCCATGTATGCACACACACAAGGTGTAGTGTACTTACCTTTTCACAAGGACAGACATGCTCCTCAAATCTATTTCAATCTTTTGTGGTCATAGATTCTTCTTGTTTGTCCCAGACACGCATATTTTAACCCCATGGAGAATCTCCTGGTATGCTGTCAATTTTAATAATTTTGGGAGAAATACATCCAGCTAATCTCCAGAGAGTGCTGGTAGCAAAATAGTTTGATGATTTGACATTGGAGACACAGGGTATTGAACTTGAGCATTGGTCCTTTTTTTATTGTTTAATTAACCAACTTGAGAATTAATATAACAGAATGGAAACGGGAAAAGCATTGACTGATTGACACAAGTTTGTAACCTGTGTAATCTGTTCATTTTGGCAAAATAGTGGATTTAATCTGTTTTGTGGTCAATAACCCTAAATTAACACTAATTCCATCTCAGAGAACACCAGTCTTCAACATATCTCCCATTCTGCTGCAGAACAAAGATAAGCCCTCAGGACTGCTGTAACATCCACATATCTGGACAGATCACTGTTCTGCTGATGTAGCCGCTAAATATACTGGTACCTCTTGGAAGATGTAATCAGAAAAGATGTAGCTGAGTTGATGCGGGAGATACCTTGCTGCAGCAAAGCAGATCAGCAAGAAAACCGCCAAAGGAAGTCAAAACAGGCCACCTTGTCCTTTCGTGTAACGCTGCTCCTCCCCACTTTGGCTCTCGTCATTATCAACCGAGACCAGCTCAGACCAACGCCTGTGCTGAAAGGGAGTAGGAGACATTGTGCAGGACAGTCAACGAAGCAAGTGAGAGGATTTTCTTTGGCACCACTTAAAATGGGACCTGACCCTACTGAAAAGGCTTTGGTGACACAATATGACCTTCCCTCATTAAGACCTAGCGAGTTAAGGCTAATAATGTTATTTCTGATTTCCAACTACAATTTTCCAAAGCCTGGGTATATCTGTTTTTCTGTTTCAAAGCTATAAGTATGTGCTTATATTTAATTTAAATGTGTGTAGTTATCAAGATCTGATTTATAGCTAGCATCATCTGCAAATGATCCATATCCCTATCACCAAAAGCTCTTACTGAGCAAACATTGTTATCTTTCATATAAACATTTATATAGTTGTACAACAATTTCAGCAGATCTTCTGCCCAAAATAATGCATGTAGATTGTATTTATGCTATACGTCACATTTGACCAAAATTTATTTTAGTATAGAATCCGACCAAAACTAGCGAGCCAGGTTATTTCCTGACAATTTATTTATTTATTTTTTAATTCAGCGGACATAGACAATGTAATTTAATATGCCCTCGGGAAACGAGAGTAGTGAAAGGGGCAGTCCGTAAACTTAATAAACTTTTACAAGTTGCAAGATATAGCAGACACTGTTTTTTATATAGGTTTTTACCGTGTTTTTTTTTTTTTACTCCTACCTCAGAATTGTTCACACAAACGCACAGTTCTTTCAGTATCAGATCAACGTTAGCTGAGCAACTGACTTCATAAAGCGGTGGTGCATCTGCGTGAAGCTGCGATATTCATGCAAAAGTCATTACAAAATGGTCTGACTAGAATGTCGAAAAAATCCTTTTGAAAAAATCCTTTTTCTCATGTTTCTGCACTAGAGCTATGTTCTCAATTATACAATAACCGTTTAAAATATGTACAATTAAAAATGATAGACTAAATAATTCATAATTTAAAATAAATTATTGTTTTTAAAGACATAAATCAATCCCTAAAATATAATCGGTCTGTAAAAATCCAAGCAACAGATCACAGATGTTTAAATTGCTAGAGGTAACGATCTTCATCACTCCATCACACAAAGCCACATGTTTCATTTTAATGTAACTTAATCATCCAACTAAAAATGCTAATTGACTTTCATTATGTATAATTTACATTGATTCAGCTGAAGCAATCTTTAATACTGAGCTAATTTGAATACAATTAGTGTGTAGGTGCTTTCTCAGAATATGTAAATTCATAGTTTGCATTAAAATGTTGTACCCTTAACATTTTTCTGATTCATGGGGAACAGGAGTATTCATGTTTATTTCTCTACCAAGTATTTACATCTATACAGGATGGCCCAAGTAGGTAAAGGAGCTCTGAGTGGTAAATGACAGAGCACCACCAGGGTAGTGTAGGCTAGAGTGGGTTGTTCTCGGCTACTGGCGAACAGTGACCTCTGCTGACTTCCAGGCATCTGTAGGCTAGCAGCGCTGTCGCATGGATGGGCTTGTACGGGTCAGTCTGCGATGAACCTCCTGGACAGTGCTGGCTGTCCAGCAGTGTGTTAAATGCTAACGATTGTGAGACTAGAAGCTTGTCCCGTGTTAACTGTCTCTGAGTTTGTGCTGGAGAATAAATAAATATAGCTGGCTATTCTAAAACGTCTGTGCCTCTACTCAGTGTATAGCATATACTTTGTAAGTACGTTCAAACAAGGTGGCCGCTTGGGATACATAAATGATGACCACAACTTCATGTATCTTATATAGGATGCTTATGTAGGTATCTTACGTATGAGAACGAGGTGAATGTAATATTAGTGTGTGATTCTGAGAGGCTCAGGTGTAAGTCAGTTTGTTTTGATTTAATGGTTCTGAACAAACATGTGAAGTGATTCGATGTTAGCATGCAGCTACTTTACTACTGGGAGGTGAGGTGGAGTCTGGAAGATATCCATAACCAATAAAAATTATTCATTTTTTTCCATCCGTATTTGACCTGAAGTAACAGGAAAAAGCCAAAACTGGCTTTTATCACAAGGAATACAAACAATACAAACATACAATACAAACAATGTATGAAACTGGCATGCAAATATGTTAGTAAGTAAGTAGCTTTATAAATGGTGTTTGCAATTGCTGCAGTATCGTGTTATAGCATATCATAATGTCATATACAGAAAACAAAGATTTGAAAAACCAAATATAAATGCTGGGCATGTATGATATGTACATACATATTGTGAGCAAATATCACAAAAATAATGTTCTGCTGACACAGTGCAAGTGTAATCATTGTTCAATTTCCTATTTTGGAAAGACAATACAGTCATCAAAACAAGTTATATAATGTATGATAATATAACTCCTGGATGACTAGTACTTCATTGAAGTGGTCAGGTGTGTTTTATTTAATTAATTTATCATATAATATACAAAATACATTTTAAAAATTAAATTAAATTACTTTGAAAAAAGATGTTTTGACAGGTCATGTTGGTTTTACCTAAGCTGTCACCTAATTGTTTTTAAAATCTCGATTGCATGCCTGGTTGTAGGTAGCCTACGTAAGATGTAATGTGTGGTTTCTCATGAAATAACAATAATAACATTTTGAAATTGTTAATGTATATTAAGATATTTCAAACTAGGATATACATTTTTCTATCAGAAAAATGCTGAGCTCAGAACTGAACGCAAAAGTTGAGTATGTTACTTATATACGGTGTCCTTATCTCAGTTTAAACACTTTCCTGCTGGTGAGTGATATTGCTGCCATGTGTGTTCACATATTCATTATACTTTGAAGTAATTATGTAGTTTGCATATTATGCAAATTATCATGACTAATATTGTAGGACTTCAAAAATTCACAATAAATTACATCTCCTTTTTTCTATAAATTCTTCGGCTTCTTGGTCTCAGAACGGATACCTTTATTTCAGGAACTCTTAAAATTAAATCGAGATAAGATCCTTTCCTCCCCAGTATTGTTCATAGGCCTGGATCTGTAAACTTTGTCATATTACAAAGATTAGAACTAAATCAGCCATTTTTAGAAGATTGAGCCTTTCAGAGGTTTTCTGGCATTCTATAAAATTAGAATAATGCAAGAATGATCTTTGTTTAGTTATGCTGCACAAAAAATACATCAGCTACATTGGTTTATGAGACTGTTCTGATACTGAAAGTGTGTCATGAATACAGAAATTAGTTGGTGTGTTTATAGATATTAGACGCAGGGGGATTCAGTTAATTTTGCTGAATCTATATTCAAGACAAAAATAAGAAAATAAGCATTAAATATACTGTAATTTTCAAAATCTTAAATGTGGTATATTCATTGCTATTCGTTGCTGTTCCCTGGAGCACCCAATATGTTGACTTAAAAATGCAAAAAGCATTACAAATGAAAAGAAGTGACAGACACACTCTGGATACACATTGTGATGCCTTTGAAACATACCCCGGATTAATTATTTTAGAGATGCTAGCTAGTGAACATACAGTACAGAGAACTAAAAAGTAGTGATGGAAGGCACCATCTTCAAAGGGTTGCCATTCTAAAAATATCTCTTCAGTGTGGTCCAGAGTGGCAGCAAAGATGTTCTTTGTCTTACACTTTGGCTTGACACGCGACGGCTCAACTCACTGGGACTACGCCTGAGGGATGCCTGGATTTATTTGACTACTTTGATCCATAAAAAAACAGTACATTTAACACGGTGCCTTGATATTACTACACTGTTAGATGTTGTTTTTTAATGGATTGGGGTTTTTTGAGTAATGTTATTGAAAAGGCCAAAAAAAGGGTTATTGCATCATCTTACAAATAATATTCTAGTGACCTTTTCAGTGGATGGACCACCAATCGAGGGCAACTGATAACAAAACGTTCTGGTACCTAATCCGTTTTTATTTTTATGTTGATATTTAAAGCATTACCAACTCATTCTTGTAATCCTTGTCTAATGTGTGTGTGTGTGTGTGTGTGTGTGTGTGTTTTGGTAGTGCATAATAAATAAATAATAATAAACAGGCTTTACAGTTCAGCTCCTATCATTCTAATCCTCTGGTGAGAGCCAAATCCACATCTTAGTTACATATATTAAACATTACACTACGTTGCTCCCTCTCTGCGTGACTGCGGGAATCTGAACCCTGAGTGCAGTCTCTCAAGAAACCTATCAAACACTCTTAGCCACACGGCGGGGTGGTAGCATTAAAACTTACGCTTGCAGGTGGCATTTTGCTCAGGCTTGCTCGAGCAAAGCAAGTCCAGCATGTCATGTCTATAGCTTGAGGGAGAGGGAGATGAAGCGGGTGAGGGGGGATGTTTGGTAACTACTACTCAACACCTCCCCTACTGCCTCAGCCCATTACCTTGCTGCGCAGAATCCCGCTGTGTGCCTAATGACAACTGGGGAAGTCTCACTGGTTTTTGCCCTGCGGTGGTCAGGGTCGAAGTGCTTGTGTCGCTGATGTAAAAACATACACAAAAGGTTGAAACCTGGTAAACCCATGTATGCTGTTACAAAAGAGAAAAGAAACCGATCTACCATTTTTTGTCCCATTTTTTGGTCTCAGCCAAAGCCAATAAAAAAGTATGGATGTGTATATGTGTGTGTGTGTGTGTGTGTGTGTGTGTGTGTGCATATATATATATATATATATATATATATATATATATAGTATGTAGTATGTAGTATTCTCATTCGAACAGTGGTTCCAATAACATAGATATATAGACAATAGTCATAAATATATTTGAAGGGAAGGAGAATGGCAATGACTTAGCTGTACTTTAAATTGGATTATAAGAGTATTAGTCTCTAGCATCAATGGGACCCAACTTCTCCCGTCTGACTTGTAAAGAGCAAACTCCACGCTGTATATTGACCATTGAATTACCACCTGCATCACTCCTGGACAGTGTCCAGTTTGCTTCTCTCCACTAGTAATTGGTTACAGTACCGAATCTGAAGGGCCTGTTTTCCTGCTGGACCAACCCGACCAGCCCTGTACAACGGAAACCTTCCGTGGGTAATGAGGCACTTTAGTAGTGTAACAGGGGAATAAAGTCGGTGAAGTCCGCAAAAAGACGTTACAATAAAGCCTACACACAATCACTCTAGTCGTCTTAATACCAAAAAGTAGGTTTTATGATATTTGTATATTTTACATTGCAATTGTTTAAAATAACTAAAGGCCTGGTGTGTTCCCAAAGTTTGCTAAAAATAATTGCAAATGTTTTTGTTCCTGTCAGAATCTACCTTCATATCAATTCTGTCACCGTATTAAATACTGTTATACTGTTAACACTTAGAGGCTTCGATCATCTCACAGAAATTGAAGTATTTTCTGGTTCTTACCATTGTTTCTTTGTGCTATGACTCACTTTGAACAGGGCGTGTTATGGCAGTACAATTTTCTTTCAGACTGTTTATATCATATCTATGGATCAGAAAATTAGTCAGTGGGATAGCATCAGCTTCTAACATCATGAAAAATTGATGGTAAGTTTTATTAATCACTCACTTTAATGTTTATATTTTGGGCTGTTCAATTACATTAACATAGCAGACCACAATTTATTGCAGTAAGATCAACTCTTGGGCAGGGAAGGGATTTAATTAATTTCCTTGGAGGTGGAAGTTCAGGTAGCCCTGTGCAATACTTAATTCGAGTGGAGCCCAACACCTGTGTGAAATCCATCAAGACCCACCACCTCCCAGGTTGCATAAACAAGGACACACCTGGGGAGACTTCTCCTCACTAGCATGGAGCAATATCTCCTCACCATCTGCCAGTGCTCTCAGGTTGACCTGTAAACACATGCCTACCAAGAGCGACTGCATGTAAATGTTGTGGCTTGTCGCTGACATCCCAGAGACGATAAGGCCTGCAAGCTTAATGTCTGTGTTTCAATGAGACCTCATTCTAGAAAATGTATTCAACCACAAGAGTAGTGTATAGATTAGGTGAAAGTGAATGTTTAGATGTTTAAATAGAAACATTCTAAAAGTTTCTCAGGACTAAGAGTACTATGTTTGGGGTTGAAGCTCTTATTTTCTACAAGTGTATGTTAAATTACTTAACCCTTTTATAAAAAAGTTTTTATCGTACAAAATATGCAGTGCAATTAGAGTGTATGCCGTTCATCAACCAACTAGCCCAAAGCAGCCACAGTTAGAGTTTATAGCTATTCATATGATTTAAGGAATTTGTTCAAGCTAATATGTATTCTGTATTTTAACACACGGGTTATTCCTTCAGCAACTTTCTTATTTTCAGATAAAAATAACATGACTCAAAGTTTTAAATTGAAACGATATATTGTAAAACTTTGCTCATAAGAGGTGTTGTAACATTGGATCCCTAGCTGTGCGTCACATGGTCCCTGACTGACCCTTGTGCCCTGTGCAGCATGCTGACATTTCTTAACATTTACCATCTTTCTGAGCTGTCCATGTCTTTGTTGCCCACATCTTCTCTTACTAAAGCCACAGTAAACAACAGGGAATTAAATGCATTATATCTGCTATTCAAAAGCATAATCTAAAAGAGAGATATTTTGACATCTGAGTGGAGTGAACTTGCGGTGTGAAGTTACTGTTTTATATCCTACAGAAACATATTTTGAAGCTGTCCATAAAAAGAGTGGCCAGTAAAGTAAAAATGTACAATATGCGATGTTTCAAAGACCTGTCTAATCAAAATCTTGCAACAGCCACGGTCCCTGGTCTTGCATACAGAGACCTACATTTCAACAACAAACAAAGCTGTCTTCTCGTTTAATGGTGGAAAAAAGGGAAATTTCCCCGAGGATGTAGAATTCTAATGAAGCTTGCAGCTCTATGGTGGGAAATGTAGGACGCCATGTATATGATGTGAAGGGGCTACAGAGCTATGAGTGTTCTACTGTCCTAATTAAAAAAATAAAAAAAATAAAGACATGATTCATTCATAGTAAAACAAACCAAGAAATGAAATAAATATATCAGTATGGGTTATTTTTCCTCTTTCAAAATTGCAGTTTAAAGACTACAATCCATCCATGTGTGGAGATTTGTGAAAGGCCTTAGCTGTTGATTACCAAAGAACTTGAATGTGTCTATTGCTTTAATTTATGCTTTGCTGTTTCACCAATTAGCACCGTTGGCTGAAGAGAGAGTCTGCAAGTGGCAAGGGCTTTGCTAAGGAGACAGGAATGTGTTAATGAGTTGCCTTTGCTGCACTAATTGTGACAGCTCTGTGTCAAGGAGGAGAAAGTCCTCACCTTTGAAATGGCATGGATGGTGTTGAGTGGGTGTGTACTTGTGACTCTGGAAATTAGTTAAAAAGGAAAAAGAGTAATGAATGTTTTGAGATATCATTTTCTTTCTTTTCATAAAGCACTTTTTGCCTTTTGAGCCATAATGTTTTGTGGAAACCCTCATTGAGTCCCCTGCAATGGACAGGATGAGCAGAAGATGAAATCAAGTTGATACAGCTGCTTGGTGTTAACGTCTTCCACAGTCTAAAGTAAAGTGGCGCACAGATACGACAATAACGTAAACTGCTACAAAAGTTTGTTGTGACCATATGTCATCTGTTGGGATACAAAAATCGAGGATAAACTTGAATTTTTTTTTGGTTTAATTTATTTTCATCAAGGGCAAACTCTATTAGTTTTGTACATAAAATATCTAGCTCAGGGGTGGATAACCATGTTCCTAGAGAGGCATGTTATTTCAGATTTCTAAGAGCTCCCTAAATAACAAAGCACTATTAGTTTTATTTGATCATTTAGAACAATAATGGACCATTTTTGGGTGGAACAAAAACCAGAACTGGGAACTCTTGCTTACCCTTAATTTAGATTTTAGTTATAATTATCCAAAAATCTATCCAAAACCCTTGAACATGCCGCTGCTAACTTCCTCTTTCTCTTCCTTTTGCAGATGATCTCCTGGACCCTCATCAATCTAGCTTCAAATCTAAACACTCAATGGAAACGGCCCTCCTCTCTGTTAGCGAATCAATATGCTCTGCAATGTCAATCACCAGACACTTATCTCTACACTGTTCCGAGATGGGAGACTCAGAGAGACTCAGACCCATATGGATATCTGATCACTACCTCAAGCACAACGTGGCCAAAATGGATCTGCTGTATCTCACTACCGAGCACACTCCTTTCCATGATGTCTGCATCACAGTGGAAGGCACCACAGTCTCATGAAGCTGCATAGTCAAGAATCTGGGATCACCCTGGACCACGACCTGTCCTTCAAGGACCACGTTGCTTCAATGACTCGATACTGCAGATTCATCCTCAGCAACATCAGGAGGATCCATTCATTTCTAACCAAACAATCCGCACAGCTCCTGGTCCAGGCACTGGTGATATCACGCCTGAATTACGGCAATTTTCTTCTGGCTGGCCTGCCAGTTTCATTGATCAGACTTCTCCAGCTAATTCAGAACGCTGCTGCTCGGGTGGTCTTCAATCAAAGGAAGTTCAAACATGCCACCTCCTTCCTCATCAAAATCCATTGGCTCACTGTTGCTGCTCGGATCCACCACAAGATCCTCACCCTCACTCATAAAGCTACCCCTGGATCAGCTCCTGGCTACCTCCGCACTTTAGTCTCAGCGTACAACCCCAAAAGATCCTCTGCTGCCAGAAACCTAGTGATCTCTCCCCTAAGGATGCAAACATTTTCCGGGCAACTCTTCTCAGTACTTGTACATGGTGGAATGCCCTTCCCGGAATGCCCTTCAAGAGGAAACTGAAAACATACCTCTTCCGCCAATTCGTCATGCCCCAAGTCCTAACCCCCCCACCACCCCAGGAACTGTTTGTAAGCTCATGTTGTATTATTGTTGCTTAGAATACTTTTACTTATTTTGATGTTTTGGCACAGATTATGACGGGTAGATTTTGTGTTAGTTAAGCATGTTTATTGATATGTTGTCCCTATGCAGCATTAGTCTTATACCTGTTTTCAGTCATTGTGAATAGAGCAAGATAGCACAGTTTTGTATGGCACTTTAACCCTAAAGCCGCAGCACTTTTGTACTTTGCTCTGGATAAGAGCGTCTGCTAAATGTCAAAAATATAATGTAAAAATGTAATTATGAATAATATTAACTATATATTAAGACATATATTATTTTGCTTATTACAAATATCTGACCATATTTATTTTCATCATTGATTATAAGTAAATTACATAAGAAGCATAGTTAAAAGAAGCATTACTCATTTGTGTCAAGCCTGGATTATTTAGCAATGTCTAATCATTTAAAAACTCTACTTTGAATGAAATAAATTTGAATTCACTGTTGTTCTCTGTGCAAAGAACAATCCGACTGATTTTATTAGGGCATGTATAATAATTTCATTATTATAAAAAATGACTTCACTAGATGCAACGTGTAACCTAATTATATAGCCTACTTCTGGAGTGAGAGAATTTGTAATCACAGATCAATCACACATAGCCTGTTCAACAACAGTAAAATGCGCACTGTGACTTTTTATAAATTAGTAATGTCAAATGTTCCTGAAATATTGAACTAGAGTTATGCAATCAGGAAAATAAATAATATTTTCTATAAACTACATATAATAAAAGGAAGCCATTATTATGAAACACAATTTGCCAAAATTGGGGTTTAAAACCTACTTAAAGCAGGACAAAATTAAATTAATTTAATTCCTTATTTGGGATGAAGAGATTTAGCTATTTTATATAATTAAAGGGAACTTTTGTTTTTATGCTACTATGCTTGGCCTTCACACAGATATTCTCAAAGAGAATGCTGGCCAGGCTTTCTTAGTGGATTATGTTAAAAACTATCTTTGTAACCTTTAGAGATGCACTACATAACCAAAAGACACCTGCTCGTTGAACATCTCATTCCAAAATCGTAGGCATTAATATGGAGTTAGTTTTTCCTCATTAATAGCTTATACTCTTTTAGATGTTGGAATATTCCTGCGGGAACTTGCTTCCATTTAGCCACAGGAGCATGAGTGAGGTCAGGCACTGATGTAAGAAGATTAGACCTGACTCGCAGTCAGCATTCCAATTAATCTCAAAGGTGTTCACAGGAGTTGAGGTCAGGGCTCTGTGCAGGCCAGTCAACTTCTTCCACGCCAACCTCAAAAAACAATTTCTATATGGACATAGCTTTATGCACAAGGGGTAATGTCATGTCGAAACAGGAATGAGCCATCCCCAAACTGTTGTCACAAAGTTGGAAGAACAGAATCACAGAAAATTGGAAAAAGAAAGGGGCCAACTCCGAACCATGAAAAACAGCCCTAGGCCACTATTCCTTCTCCACCTAACTTTACAGTTGGCATTATGCATTCGGGCATATGGGCCATTCCAAACCAACGTTTGTCTATGGAGATTGCATCGCTGTGTGCTTGGTGTTATACACCTGTCAGCAATGGATGTGGCTGAAATAGTCAAACCCACTCATTTGAAGGGGTGTTCATATACCTTTGGCCATGTAGTGTGTGTGTAACGTTTAACTACAAATTGGAGAGTACAAGCATTACAGTGACTCCTCCGGGACTCACATCTGTTAAAGAAATAAATTGTGTTCGACAGTCCTGCAATGCTGAGATAAAAGCATCTTGAGCATTACATCATTCATAAGAGCAGATGCTAATTAATTAACCGGACTATAGGGGGTAGATATAAAAGATTTAAAGCTCTAAAGTTGATAATCAACTTTACCATGCATATTATTGCATTTAAGCCTTTTGTATTATTATGTTTTTACAATGCACACTGCTACAAGCATCCAAACCGGGACTTTATTTAATTGTGTCTTTCTTCAAAAAAGTTTTCCTCTCTTTGGGAAATTTTTCATGCATTAAGAATTAGATAGTTCTCTATTTGTAGAGGAGAATAAATAAATAACTGCTTGTCGGTGACTGTTAAGTGCTGTTAGCACATTGCTTTGCCTGTCTTGATGAATGGGGGAAGCAGTTAATCTCAGATGGGCTTGGTATACTGCCGTAAGGCCCAAAACAACAGACACAGGCTATGGTAATTGAATCCTTACTCTTGGCTAGCCGTCATTGCCAAATACGTGCAGATGCCACAACTACTGCTTTCTGTAACATTTATTTATTGAATGGGATACAGTTATTTTCTATGAACTCAGCAAGGTTGTAAAATTTCACCTGTGATTAAAAATGGTTTCTAAAGATTCCAGTGTGTAGGTTAACCACCCGCTTTATTACAGTCTATTAAGGGTTGGCTCCTTTGTTTAATTATTCTATTATTAAGCATGAATAATTATTCTGTTATTCTTCTATTAAGAGCATTACTGATTGTTATTCATGGTATATGTGATCTTATCCCTGAACAATGATTGTTAGTTTTTCCAGTCTTTATAAATTGGTTTAGTTGTTGACAGTTGTCAAGCAATCTAGATGTACCGTCATGAGATGCAGCGTGACTCAGTGAGGAGAATCAGGGTCATGCGATTGACCCTAAAGGGAATTGAACAACAGGCCAAAGAATGGTGGTTGGTAGAGAACGCCTGGGGCACGGTAAATAGGGAACTAGCTACACCTTTGTGTTATTCATCCAGAGAGAGAATGGTGTGGTGCAGCTTGATCAGGATAGCTGATTTCCAGTCTCTACTACAGGCTTAACAAATGTTGTGCATGATCAAAATCACTACAACTAGGCTGAGATCTGCATATTTTCAAATCCTAGTGATGCTCTGACTTCCATGTTATATAGAAATATATTTTCTAATGGTATATTTGGTTGGGGATTGTTGGCCTTTAA
The DNA here is from genome assembly GCA_025775065.1 of Hiodon alosoides. Lineage (NCBI taxonomy): Eukaryota > Metazoa > Chordata > Actinopteri > Hiodontiformes > Hiodontidae > Hiodon > Hiodon alosoides. Next base: position 16,414 of record JAOYSI010015825.1, on the reverse strand, counting down.
AACTAGGTGTAGCTGCCAAGCTTAAAGGGCATGTGTAAACTAAAGGTACTTTTTGTTTAATGACATCCTTTCCAAAGCTGATCTTTGGCAAAGCATGTTTATAGAGTTGCAGGTGCATCTGTTTGCAGGTGTTACTGACGATTGTAAACGTATTTTAAAAAGTTTTTGTGACGTTCCTGGTGCTGATTCTGCCTTCATTAACACATACGGTAATATTTATAACTCATATACATTGCTATGCAGTGGATCATTTGAAAATTGTTTAATGAGCAAAGCAATCTGATACTAACCTCTGGTACTAACTTGTGTTCATATCAACACTGATAAAAATAAATTGACAAGAAATAGTATGATATGGTTGTTAAAGTTTACATTTAAAAAAATTACCCCACTATAAAAGATCTGGACTAAAGGTCCAGTTTTAAAACTAAACTTTTAAAACTAACCAATTCATAACCAATTCTAATCTATATATCAAGATCATTTTAAAGATTCCAGCTGTATCTTTGTGGGCCATTTGTAATGTAGTGAAGTAAGCAAAATATCAATATTTTAATTATTGTAGAAAACTAAAACTGTTGTTCAAATTTTGTGGTGACCCTATACACTCCACATGGTTTGTAAAATCAGCTTGGCATACATACAGCGGTGATATGCTGGCCATTTCTTTTCAGGCTGTTCTCATTCCTCCCATCACTTTGGCCTCTCACATGAACAGTCCATAGTTTTTTATTTCCTCATTATGGTTTAGCGGACACGTTTTAAGTACTACACGTGTAATTCCTTCAGTTTCACTATAAAATATCTTACTGTCTGAATGGCATCACTTGGCTATATCCTATATCTCCTTTTTCGTTCAGTCCTTGACTAAAATTGTGTTAAAAACTGCCCCTTGATTTGTTCATCCATCTTCCCTTTGGTCTAACTGTCTCTCTATTGCCACCTTTAAAAAATGTTCTCAGTTTTATGTTAACCCTCTGGTGGTTTTGTTCCGTTTATCATTTTTAAGTAGAATGTTAGGGAAATTAGATGAGCTATAAGACAATAATTTATTTTCAACCAAAAAGATCAAAGATTGTGATAATATACAATCATATATAATCATGTAGGCCTACTTGTGTGTTCAAGTTCAATCGGGCCTTTAGCACCAAAGCTACGTCTGCTTGTTTTAGAGACAGATGTTATTTGTGTGGTGGTTAAGGATGCTGGTTTGAGCCCCAGGCAGTCGACACACTCTACACATAGATCAGTTGGATAAAAAACAGGCAGGAAATACGGTCTCATTAGAGACAGTTACAAATAGGGACACAACAAACAGCTTAATAAAGTGTCATTATAAACGATTTAGTAAATTACTATATTTATCTGTCAGTCAAAGGTGCATTCTATCTGCCAATTTGACCACATAGAATTAAGACAATTTGTACAACATCTTTATTGATTGGTCTGCTTGAGAAACTTTTTGAGGGGCTGAGAAGCCTAGTAAAGAAATCTGCATAAATGGTTACTATGTGAATAAAAACTTATATAATCTGTTTCTGGCTATCTATATTTATAGATAGCCACATATTGTTATGACCAAATCCCCTCAATTTAACAGGATCAAACAGGAAGTCAACCAAGTTCAACCTTCATTGCAATGTGCCAGGAAATGTATTTCCCCTACCTTAAGTATCTCTTCAAACTGCTCCTGTTGTTAATCCTCCTATAGGGGCAGAGGGCAAGTGAGAGTTTGCTGCAATTTAGTTAAATTCAGAATTCTCATATTTGGAATACTTGAGTATTCCAAATATGTCTTGAATATGAACCTGGGGAATGTGTGTGCCCTACTCGAAATTTAATACATATCATCAACAAATTTTAAATAACCAACATAAATAGATAAAAAAGAAGGTCAGAGAAAGTTTTAAGTCAAAGGAACCTAAGTTTGAAGGGCTAAGGGTGTGAGGCATAAGAAGTTCTTTATACCGACTCTTCTATGGCATATAAATGCTTAAAAGCAGCCAGTGAGTCCAAGGGCACTCTCACCCTCATCGTGATCAACAAACGGTCCCAGTAAAACCCTGGACTCCTGCCATTAATGAGTCCAGAGTGCGGCACTAAGTTGTTGCAGTCGATCACCCGAGCAGCATCATCTGTTCCCATCAACCTGCCCTCCTTTCACATCTGCAAATGGCCCCTTGTATCTCCTCATGTCCCCTAATCTCTGACACGCTAAACTCATGCTGCAAGTGAAGCACGCACAACTTTTTCTTTGATCTGTAGTCTGATGGTCAATCTAACATCACTGGAAAAAAAGATTTCCATAAATTGTGGGTGAAAAATTTGTACAAAAAGCACAAATATACTTGAAATAATTCTTCACCAGTGACTCATAATAGCTAAAAGTGGCCATTACACATACTGAGCAACAAGACATAATGATATCATGATATCATCAATCACAATGATATCAGACACTTTTTTTCAGTTTACAAAGCATTAGAAACACGTAGTCCGTAGTACAAAACAAATAATTCAGAAAAATGGGAGTGCAAATATATATACACCTTGCTAGTACCCTTTTGCTTTCAGAACTGCCTTAATTCTTCGTGGCATAGATTCAACAACGTGCTGGAAACATTCCTCAGATATTTTGGTCCATATTGACATGATAGCATCACGCAGTAGCTGCAGATTTCTTGGATGCACATCCATGATGCGAATATCCCATTCCACCCCATCCCAAAGGTACTCTATTGGATTGAGATCTGGTGACTGTGGAGGCCATTTGAGTACAGGGAACTCATTGTCAGGTTCAAGAAACCAGTTTGAGATTATGTGAGCTTTGTGACATGGAACGTTATCCTGCTGGAAGTAGCCATCATAATATGGTCATAAAGGGATGGACAGCAACAATACTCAGGTTGGCTCTGGCATTTAAATAATGCTCAGTTGGTACTAAGGGGCCCAAAATGTGCCAAGAAAATATCCCCCACACTATTACACCACCACTACCACCACCACCACCACCAGACTGAACCGTTGATACAAGGCAGGATGGATCCGTGCTTTCATGCTGTTTACGTCAAATTCTGACCCTACCATCTGAATGTTGCAGCAGAAATCAGACCAGGCAACGTTTTTCCAATCTTCTATTGTCCAATTTTGGTGAACCTGTGCAAATTGTAGCCTCAGATTCCTGTTTTTAGCTGACAGGAGCGGCTCCTGGTGTGGTCCTTGCTGCTGTAGCCCATCTGCTTCAAGGTTCAACGTGTTGTGTGTTCAGAGATGCTCTTCTGCATACCTCGGTTGTAACGAGTGTTTATTTGAGTTACTGTTGCCCTTCTATCAGTTCAAACCAGTCTGGCCATTCTCCTCTGACCTCTGCCATCAACAACGCATTTTTGCCCAGAGAACTGCTGTCCACTGGATATTTTCTCTTTTTTGGACCATTCTTCAAAGATGGTTGTGCAAGAAAATCCCAGTAGATCAGCAGTTTCTGAAATACTGAAACCAGCCCGTCTGGCACCAATAACTATGCCACGGACAAAGTCACTAAAATCACCTTTCTTCCCCATTCTGATGCTTGGTTTGAACTTCGGAAGATCATCTTGACCATGTCTAAATGCCTAAATGCATTGAGTTGCTGCCACATGATTGGCTGATTAGATATTTGCATCAACGAGCAGTTGAAAAGGTGTACCTAATATATGTATACAAGAGTGTATACAAATTAGTTGAATTATTGAGACAAAAGTGCTACCCTAGCCAATACAATCCAAGAAGAAAACACAGGATATGAAAATTAATAATGACAAATATATGAAAATATAATTTTTACGAAAAGGTTTTCTTTTCTATATTTTAGGTGCCTTATAGTAAGCCTGTCTGCAAATGAAGATGTTCAAAACAGACAGATTTACATATTTAATTTTCAGAAGGCAGCAGAAGGCCAGTGACTCAAATAGCCATGAGGGTAGCTCATTCTACTCAGAGGGGTAAACTGCCTTTGGTTTTCTGAGGGATAGTCTTTTCTAATTGACAACAGGCTGGAGAAAGGGATGTAAGAGAGATGCGTGGGAGCCCTGTAGGCATCAAATATCAGTAGCAGAGCTTCAAAATGGATGTGGGTTGGACTATAACATCTTCTGAAGGAGATGAGGAAAACAGACAAAGATTAGGTGGGAAGGCAAAGATGCAGTAGGCTAGAACTATTTTAGTAATGAATAGTTCAAGAAAAAAAAGAAATGGCCATAAATGGGTCCAGATTCATAAGGATATATATAGACATCATCCTGTGGATTGGGGAAATGGCAAATCATTTAAGAAACAAAGAGGTGGCACAAATTGCAATGTGTGTCTCTAATGTAACAATGATGCATGAAGTAATTGAAGGCTTGCTTTCAATAAAACCAATGTCACCATCTGCATTGAAGTTCAACATATGCGTTATGCATTAAATCATGACAACCCCCATGGCAACCAGCGAAGCGAGGCGCTTTGTGCAGTAAGATACCTTATCTTTTCCTTTCAGCGTAGCATTATATTAGCCACTTACTCTGGACAAGAGGTTACGCAGTGATGCTTCAATACCTGTCAGGCATAGAGGACAAGTGTGCACGCAAAGCCAGACATCTCCAAAAGCGCAGCCCTGCCACCTCTGTGACGAACGCTGCCCTGAACCGGTTGCTCATTGACTGGGAGCTATTTGTGCATATCAGAGCAAACAGATACGTGTTGCTGTCTCCCAGGGAATGAGGCGGATGCTCACGCCCACTTTGAGGTCTGATTTGCGGGAAGCAGCAGAGCACCACCATACCAGGTGATATAAACCTCCTCCCATGACACTCTCTCCTGTGAGGACGCTCGATGCTGCAGTACGCCCACCTGAGGCGCGTGGGAGACGAGGCCAAACCTCAACACAGTCATTTGAGGGGGTGAGAACAGCTGGCTGTTAATTGCTGCTAGTTGTAATTAAAGCTCAAACAAATGAGCTGACAGTTTTGGTGTGCAAGCTGGGCCCATACAGAAATCCCACCAAGAGGCAGCAGAGGGTTAGGGGACCTTCTAATGGGGCTTGTTTTTTATTATTATTATTATATCCATTGGATTAAATGGTACATTCGATTTTTAAACTAAACATAAACAATTATTAGATTACACTGATCACAATCAAGTACCTCCAAATTAGTAGAATTATATAAATAATATGCATGTGAATAAACCCTGCAGTATATACCCATATTCTTTATAATGTAGGAATAAGTTATTCCCTGGCACAGTGAGAGGTTTTGGAGAGGATAGCTTAGAGAGGAGAGGAAGTTGTGCTGACTCCCATGGAGACATGCTTGATAACAGGCGCACACAGTCAGCCTGACTCAGCTGCTGCCAAGCCAACAAGGCGATAACGAGTTGATTAGATTTTAATTATTTATATATCACCATCCTGTAAATCGTTGTTTTCTCTAATGCTGCTTCAAGCTTGTTCATGATAATCACTTATACCTCCAAGTTTATAAGTGTAACTTCATTTTTTACCCCCAATATCATAGTATCTGCTCTGGTAACTTTCTCTACAATATATGCCTGTTGGCTAGTGCATAAAATTTTAAGGAACTCTGTCTGGAAACAGTAATGCGTGACACAAAAGACCTGTTAGTCACTGGATACCAGACACTCAACCTTAAAAATATGAATTATCAGGTTTTACCACTATCTGCTTTTTGGATCTTACATGGCTTTACTGAATTAGGTAGACTGTGTAATATATCTGGCGTCTGTTAAGACTGTCAAGCTGTTAGGACTGCTGATTGTGATGAGAACCCTGGCTGTGTATTGCATACTTCCTGGGAGAATATGTTTATGTACCTTCTTGCATCACTTAATTATAGGACATTGTAGCTTGGTCTCTAAAGCAGACCTTTTTTTTTACCCTGCTAAATCAATAAAATGTAAATAAGTAATTAATATGAATTGAAAATTGAGATGACTTGCTTTCAAAAAGTACTCCTTTGCTGTGGCACACCTAAATGAATTTAAATTCACAAAATGACCTAAATGAGCAACTAAATGAAGTTAAATGGTCTGTGGTTCCCCGCGGTCCAGAATAAAAACATCTCTCGCTGTGAGGTTCCTTGGTCCGGTAGTGAACATAAAGCGAAGATTCAAGAATGAAGACCAAGGTAGATTCTAAACATAGGGATAAATGTACCATCAGAATCGGGTACAAAATATATCCCACTGAACACCGCCTAGTCAATTTAACAATCTAAACAATTCTGCAAAAAATGTTCTAGGCTTAAAGGGCTAAGGGTGTGAGGTTCTGTGGTCAGATGAATAACGCCATCCCTACAGTCCGGCATGGTGATGGCAGCATTATGTAATGAGGAAGTTACTGGTCAACAGGGAGTGGGAAACTTACGGGAATGGTAGCATTATGTGATGAGGAAGTTTCTGATCAACAGGGAGTGGGAGACTTACGGGAATGGCAGCATTATGTAATGAGGAAGTTTCTGATCAACAGGAAGTGGGAGACTTACGGGAATGGCAGCATTATGTAATGAGGAAGTTTCTGATCAACAGGGAGTGGGAGACTCACGGGAATGGCAGCATTATGTAATGAGGAAGTTTCTGATCAACAGGGAGTGGGAGACTTACGGGAATGGCAGCATTATGTAATGAGGAAGTTTCTGATCAACAGGAAGTGGGAGACTTACGGGAATGGCAGCATTATGTAATGAGGAAGTTTCTGATCAACAGGGAGTGGGAGACTCACGGGAATGGCAGCATTATGTAATGAGGAAGTTTCTGATCAACAGGGAGTGGGAGACTTACGGGAATGGCAGCATTATGTAATGAGGAAGTTTCTGATCAACAGGGAGTGGGAGACTTAGGGGAAAATGGGCTGACCAAAGGAAAGGCAAATCCTACAAGTGGAACCTCCTGTTCCACTCCGCTAAAGATTTTAAATGGGGCCAAAATTCAATTTCCATCAGGGCAATGAGCCAGAGCCAAAGCCAAAGTCCAGAACTGCACTATA
>JAOYSI010015814.1:0-20444 GCA_025775065.1 Hiodon alosoides | reverse complement strand
AAGAGAAACGCTGTGCCTAAACACAACGTTTGTGAAGAGAATCAATACGCCTAAACACAACGTTTGTGAAGAGAAACGCTGGGAGAAACAATATGCCTAATCACAACGTTTGTGAAGAGAAACGCTGTGCCTAAACACAACGTTTGTGAAGAGAATCAATACGCCTAAACACAACGTTTGTGAAGAGAAACACTGGGAGAAACAATATGCCTAAACACAACGTTTGTGAAGAGAAACGCTGGGCCTAAACACAACGTTTGTGAAGAGAAATGCTGGGCCTAAACACAACGATTGTGAAGAGAAACAATACACCTAAACACAACGTTGTGAAGAGAAACGCTGGGCCTAAACACAACGTTTGTGAAGAGAAACGCTGGGCCTAAAACAACGTTTGTGAAGAGAATCAATACGCCTAAACACAACGTTTGTGATGAGAAACGCTGTGCCTAAACACAACGTTTGTGAAGAGAATCAATACGCCTAAACACAATGTTTGTGATGAGAAATAATACGCCTAAACACAACGTTGTGAAGAGAAACGCTGGGCCTAGACACAACGTTTGTGAAGAGAAACGCTGGGCCTAAACACAACGTTTGTGATGAGAAACGCTGGGCCTAAACACAACGTTTGTGAAGAGAATCAATACGCCTAAACACAACGTTTGTGATGAGAAACGCTGGGCCTAAACACAACGTTTGTGAAGAGAATCAATGGGCCTAAACACACCGTTTGTGAAGAGAAACAATACGCCTTAACACGACATTTGTGAAGAGAAACAATACGCCAAAACACAACGTTTGTGAAGAGAAACGCTGGGCCTAAACACGAAATAGCTGATTTTTTTGGTTTCAGTCTTTCTTTCGGTGCCTTGATTACTCCAATCCTGGGCTAAGTAGGACAGTCGGCTAATGTTCCAGGGGATTCTCTTTGGGAAACAGTCTTATTTCCTCAATCCCTCCTCCCTGGCCACTTACGTAAAAAAAGAAAGCCCCCTCATCCTCGTCAGGGAGCAGACCGAGCCTCTGCCGTAACCTAGTCGAGGTGGGAGTGGGGGCCTTGCAGAGCTAGTGGTGGAGCCGGTCAGGGGAGCCATTTGGCCGGAATGGGATTACTTCCAAATGTAATCTCTACACTGCTCTGGGGTGTGGGGAATGGCTTAGTAGAATCATGGCTGCATCTCTCAGCAGAGGAAGATTAAACTAGGGGGCATCTAAGGTCAGTGTGCTGTGCTTGGCAGGACCAGAGCAATGCTGTGTCCTTTTTTTGGGGGCCTCAAATTTACTAGCACTGCAAAATATAACAACATAAGATTTTAATCCCCTTCTGCTTCACAAAAAAACAAATCAAGCTATATGTTTTTATACAGATGAAGTTACTGAAATAGGATAAAGATCTTTCTCAAGTACACAATAGCTGTGACCCTGACTGTAATTGTAGTTACATTCGGCATAAAATACATCATAAAATTTTCCTAGAGAGCCTCAATCTGCCACAACCTGTCCTGCCCATGTGTCCCATGTTCAATGAAAATATGTGTAGTTTCTACGGTGGCATGAACTGATAATGCATCGACAACACAGCACAACTCAGTTCCCACCGCCACAACCTTTGTTCCTTACGGCTCCTGCAGATTCCGGCTCGTTCAGGAGATTAGAGACATGCTGTCTGCTGTCATTCACAATGCAACACGAGTGCAGTGACAGTAAAAGGTTCACGGAACGGTAATAATACACACTCTCAACGCCTGTCAAATCTTATGAAAACCTGGCTCCTTCACCCAGGAACTATAAGTGCAATGAATCACGTTTCATTTCTATGTTCACTCCGTCTAACGTAAAGCTCCTCTAGATCATTTCTGTGTGTCACATAAGTCCTAATTGCCACTTTGTCGTAACAGCCCTCGGTTATACTAATTCATCATTCTATTGGACATGGTAGGCCTTAGCCAATGGGGTCTGGCTTCTGCACCACATCGGACGTAGATGTGTGTTGAGTGAATATTTTAATGATCAATGCGCATACGATTTATTTTTTCAATATATTAAGTAATCTTAATTTCATTTTTTTATTTAATAACGCAGAAAGAAAAAAAAATCTCCAGTACCGGTTTGTTTGTCTTACTCTGTTAACACTAAATAAACAGCGAGCAGTAACTCACAACACAAATCTTTTTTTTGTTTTGTTTAATTTTTCCCTATGGAAGAACTTCAACTTGAAAACAACATTAGGGTTTCCCAGCCCAAAAAAATGAGTTAGCTGCATTGCTCCTTCGGGAAAAAACTATCACAACATCTTTCCGCATGGGGCAGAAATAGCAGGCGTGGGCCAATGGCTAACTATACGGAAACATTAAGAGGGAATGTAGCCTCATATGAATGCAACAGGATTTCTTACGTTCTACTTAATGTGAGAACTCTGCTACTCAATAAAGTATCCCAGGGGACTGTCTATATCACGCGCGCTGCAGGACCCCTGTTATACAGCACTAATAAAGATCTGGCGTGTAAGGAAACTTCAGAAGATTTGCAGCACGGCTTCTTGTCCAGGTTTTATATAACCGTGTTATTGAGCTCGGTATTTTGGTCCAAAGCAATACACACACACACACACACACACACACACACACACACACACACATACACACATACACATATTCATATACACACACATCTATGTAAAACCAAAACAAATAAATATGTAAACCCCCTCAAGCAAATCAGCTCACATCAAGAGGATTACTATAACCGATATTCCGGATTATGACGTCCGAGTTAGAAGTGTAGAATGTCCTGTTAAACGGACCTACATAAATAGTTAGTGCATCATCAATCTCTTTTAATTTTGTAGTCCTAAGGAAAGCCCTGCCGCTGAGGTGTCCATTTTAAGTTGAGAAAAACCAAAGACACTTTCATCACACATGGGCCGATTGTGCATCTGTCCACGGTTCACCTTCACCTCTTCTGTTACTTATCACGTTTGTCAATCAACTAACTAATCAATTAACATTCCACTAACTCATGTTCACTGTTTCGTTCTCAATTTGGTTTCTGTTTTTTTTATAACCCTGTCGTTTGAGTTTCATTGTTCTTGTTTTCATGCACCATTAAAGTTCTTTTATTTTTATTTTTTTTGAACTACGACTAAGTCTACTTGCTGTGCCTCGAAAGCCGTGTCTGGTACTCGGTACGCGTGGGAGCAGCACTTGGGTTCATCCCTGCTCTGGTGCCCCGCACCGCGGGAAAGCATCCTAATCCTTCCACTGGAACGCAAGTCAACCATGTACTGGGACTCCCCTTGAAAAGACAACCATTACAAATGATGGACCCCTAAAGGCTCCATAGACAGGAGGGCCATCGTCCCTGATGTCCCATCGTCCCAGACGTCCCATCGTCCCAGAATAAAGCACATAAAGCAAATAGCTGCAGTTTGCCAATCTTCCCGTTTTCTCTCATCGCTCAGTCTGCTCCCACATCCTAGAGCCTGAGAACAACAACACGCTGGTCCCCCCCCTCACCTTGAAAATAAATTATCACAGGGCAATACTGCTGCTACCAAGGCCTGTGTGGATCAGTCTTGAACTATTGATCGCCGCCATAAAATGCAGAGCAGAATAAAGGGTTTCTGTGGACTAATGGGCACCCTTCCTCACAGGTTTTTGTTGCTTTCTTGTCTCCGCTAATAACGCTCATGACTGAGGACCTGCTCCTCCCCAGTAGCACATCACAGTGCCAATTATGCCCCCCCCCCCTTTTCCTGTTCTAATAAACAGTAATGAAATTACCTTGAGCTGGCTAAAGGAATTCAATATGCAACCGTTAATGTTTCAAAGTGTGAAAGGCACTGACTAGAGCTTATTACCTAATAAGAAAATAATGTAAACAATTGATCTAACCAGAACCTAGAGGTTAGTCCACCTTAAATTAACAAACAGGATCTGATAGCTGATCCTTGAATGAAAAGAGAGATGAGGAGGCTGCAGGGACCAGGACTCAGAACTCAGGACTCTGGACTCAGGATTTAGTAATCCCAGCACAATCAGCACTCTGGCAAACCCAGTTTCCCTGCTTTGTTTATGAGGGGGCCTCAGCCGTTAGTTGGAATGGCCAGCCTGAGTCTCCCAGGAGTGGGAAGTATACACAAGAAGAGACTGACACAGCTCCCCGCCTCTCTGAGCTTGGTCTGGGGGAACAAGGCGCACGGCCCTAGGTGTAAATTAAAGGCTGGTGCACACAACAGGTCAGACACTATAAATCAGGTGAAGAGGGTTATAACTGACAGGTCGACCATCCTCAAGATTGAAAATGGACAGCCCTGTGGGAGGACGGCGAGAGCGTGAACGCGCTGTGACCGCCCACTGAACAAGGCGTGAGCAGAGCGGAAGAGCATTTCTGGGACGCCAGTCCCTCGGCTATCGGATCCAGACGCTGTCTGAAAGGGCTTTCGTCAAAGACGGCCTCAGGGGCTGTCAGTCACTCCAGCGGGAGAGGAGAGGAGGCTGGGCAGATTCTGGAGGTCGCCCGGGACTCCTTCACAGACAGCTCACAGAGAGAGACCGCAACGGTGGAGGGAGGGAGTCAGAGGGCGGAGTTTCTCATGGGCAAAGCGGTTTACATTGAAAGTCAGAGCGCTCATTGAAAAAACACAGGGCCCTCTTTCCAGTAAAGGAGCTCAAACGGAACAAATGCAGGCAGACACAACTAAATAAACTAAGCCCGTGCGCTAAGCCCATGGCCGAACACTTCCCCCAGTGGTCACAGGACCATCTGTGGTCCGCAACGCCAACTGATCCTCCCCCGTTTGAGTAGCCACAGCACAGCGTTCGTGGAAGCTGACTCAACCGGAAAGGCACATTACGGACTGTTTATTTCCTCCCTGTCTCTGAGTCTCTGCCCACCGAGTGGCGTGAGCATTTCACTGACAAATGAGAACACAGTGAGTTACGCGCACAATCTAAGCAACACACAGCATATGCTCAAAATCAGTTCACCCGGCGATAGTTACAAAACAAACGTAACCAGGGATTCCAGGGATATTTTGACTGTCGACCGACCTACAAATTGATGCAAAGACACCATCTATCAGGCACGCCATTCATCTATCATGCACAATGGTTCTCGCTTGCCTTCCTCTCACTTGGCCTCCCAGGAGCGTCCTTGTACACCACCACGGAACTGCCATTTTCCCCCCCGGGGACAAAGATCCCCCTCTGAGAGTAAATGGGATTTGGGTATCGTGACTAAATGTTGCAGACCATTGAGGGATCCCCGGCAGGCAAAGGTTAATTGAAGGTTAAGTAACGTGCTTTGAAGCTCTCGCCCGGAGCGCTCCAGCCCATGAATGGGGTCTGGAGCTCTCAGAGGGGATGATGGGGTGCTTCTGCCGAGCAGTTCCGGCGCCGTGACCCAGGGACCTTGCTGTGGCCCGGACGAGACTTCTGGTGAAGGAACCTCAATGCTGCGTTCTTTAACTTGTCTGTAGCCTGTCCTGTAGTGTCTTTCTGTGTAGGCCCATTATGAAGAGACACACTGACAAATTCCCCTCACCCACACCCCTCATGCATGGTACAAAAGGCGTGCCTGTGTCTGCAAAAAGAGGGCATGATGGGCCAGGGATAATCAAAGGGTATGGGGGGGGGGCAGATCCTTGTTCATAACATCAGCTCAGATCAGGCTTCTCCAGTCTCGGGGCCCATCGCTCATTAATGTCCCTTTTTGTGGCAGACTGCGTACGTTCCGCTCGGGGGCTAACAGCGAGCCCAGTAGAAGGCAGGCGTGTTTGGAACAAACCACAGTTGTCAGATGAAAGACTCAGATATAAAACACCCCTTAAACTCTAAAAAAAAAAAAAAAAAAAAAAATACATAAATAAATAAAATAGAAAATACACCAGACAGAAAAGAGCATGCTTTGGCGTGGGGGGTAAGGAGGCCAGGTAACCTTTCGGCAGTTGTGTCTGAACAGCCTCAAATCTGCCATGGTGTGCTTCTCGGCACCGTAAATGCCACGTGATGACGTTGCAGGCAAAGACCAGAGCAGACGAGCGCCGGACTCCAGAGCCCAACCAGACACCATTAGCAGTGGCACACTCTCCCCTGCCCGGCTTTCATAGTCCAGTTCCCTACTGAACACCCGGGAAAACTATCAGGCCACACATAAGAAACAGCAGCAACACTAGCATTGTCCTGTATTAACCACTATTCCCTAGACCATATCTACGCAGATTTCAAGACCTCCATAAATAAACGCTGCGCTGATTGTCCATTCAAACTTCTCTTCCATGCCTACATTGCAATGATGAAAAAAGTTTCTGACACAATCGAACAGCTTCATTCCACAAAACTTTGTCATATGATAAAAAAAGAGGGTGCTGAGAAGTTGGTTTGCTGTGGGAACAAAGAGCAGCAGGGCACAAGCCTATCGGGTGTTTCCCACACGACCACACGCCCACGGTTGGTGGGTGGGGGGAGCGATCTTTCAAACTGAAGGCTGCGGATGGGATCTTCAGAGATGTCATGCACCACCACGCGCTAAACCCTGCAGTAAATCTCCCTTAGCTTCAGAAGACCGTGGACAACTTAAAGTTTCCCAGAGTCTGTCACTGAGGCATAAATCTCTCCATGAAACCCCTGGAGACACCAAGTCCAGATGGACAAACCCCAGGTACAATTCGATGCATGCTTTGTGGGGAGCACCTTGTTTCACGCTCAGGTTTCAAGACTTACAGTACATCATGCTGTAACCGTGTAATCAGTTCTGCTGTCCCACAGTTCCAGCCAGAGCCTAGCTGTGTCCCAGGACCCCCGAGAGGCACTGTCCAGGGCTCCCACACGTCTTCACATGGCTGCGCTTCACACATGTTCTCACCAATCCAATTTGCTCAGACTTAAGACATATTTGGTTTTGGCAAAGAAAGGCCCACAAAGGATGTAATAGTTTCCATGTGTTTGTGTTAACCAAACTCACTTCAAATGAGCTGGGACAGGCTTTTACCCTCGACTGGGATGACAGCAGTTCTGATGGTACCTCAAGGGTCAGACTGCATACCTAGTGCAAGTATGAGAACAAGACCGATTAAAAAAAAAAAAACGTACTGGCAGTCTTATCCTTTCCATGCATTTCTTTGGTAAACCGGAAGCTTTCGGTTCTTTGGATTTTCTGGCCCCCCGAGGTGAACGGTGATTAGCCCTTTAGGAAATGTCAGATGAAGAGAAAAAAAAACCTCAGGTCTCCAGAAATAAAAAACATCACAATGGCTGTGTCAAAACAATACACGGCCTCCCCCTTTCTACAGGAAATGCAGACATCAGCCTCCTGAAGACATCCTATTCTGAAGATTTTCTGCAAGAAAACTCCATTAAGACCAGAGGACATGTATTGCCTCAATTTTTATTTATTTTTTCGTATTGCACATGCTTCAGTTTTAATGAACAAAAAGCCTTAGATATAAAGCATCAAAAACCATCTATGAAACAGGAATCCAATATCTATTCACCTCAAAGTATGTAAACTCACTCAGGCCTAAGGCACACTTCTCACTTCAGTGTAATCTAAACACGAACAATCCACGATGTAGATTTTCTTTTTAACCCGGTGGACACAAGGCAATACACAGGTTACACCCAGAACAGGAAGCCAGTCCATCTCAGGGCAGGAGACAGACAGGCACACGAACACAGCCACAAACTCATGCACACAAGGCAATTTTCACAGTCGCCAGTCAAAATCCCCCGTACTGCAAGTCTTTGGACAGAGGAAACGGGAGCAGGTTTGACCCCAGTGCCCAGGAGCTGTGAGGCTCGCACGATTAATGCCAAGCTGCCATTCCGCCCCTACACATATGTGATTTTCAATAATACACATAAGTACTAATTAGTAAAGTAGTACTGTACAAAGGTGTCTTGCCTGATAAACTTGCAAAAATTAAATATATTTTGTAATTAAATAATATTCTATAATCCCTATAGCAGTTTCCTAATTAAACTTTTTTCTTTTGAAATGGCTGTTTCCTATAAATATTACATATACATCAATTTGCATAATAGTATTATTCATTAATTATTAATTATTATTAATACTTATTGATAACAACGATTAATTATTATTATTTTGATTAGCAAATCTCTAAAGTATTAACATTGCAATATATATACCTTTCCGTTAAACAGTATCTTACATGCATGTGCTGTATGCTATGGACAGCACTGATGTCTGCTCCTAAAAGCCAATGTCTTTCATGGCACACCCATTAAGATGAAGGAGAAGAATATGAGAAACCAACACTACTCATACAATATATTTAAAAAAAATATTAAAAAGCTATTTTTACTAAGGTGAAGGGAAAATGGCTTTAGTGTTTCAGATTGAGATAATTCAGATTACCAGCTAATTCACTTATACTACTAATTTGGAAAAACAGATAATTTACTGTTACGGCTCGTTTACGTTGGCGGCAGGACAATCACAAATCCCCCAGGCTCAGAGAGCAATAGTTACACCTCAGCGTTGTATGAAGACATCTGGTGCACCACGCAAACCCTGTGGCAACCTGAAAAGCCTGAGGTCATGATGATGTCAGAGTGTGGTTCAGCTTCTAGTCTTGCTCAGACAAAATTCTTTGCAGATTCTGATTAAGCCGAATCAGCCGATAGAAGGCATTTTTCTCACAGAACGGGACGCTACCTTTCTGCTTCATCCAGATACATAAGCAGGACTCTGTGGTTTTTCACCGTGTTAAGCCTTTTATTCTGCCCATACATAAAACCCTGGTCACAGCCGAGCACGTCGGACAGCACGGAGAGAACATGGTACTGGGAACGTGACTTTACTGCAGGGCCACAGTGCAGGGCCACAGTGGACCGAAATGATCATTCGCTTGATGCAAACAAGCACTGACAGACACAAGAACAGGCAACCGAGTCCGTACCACAAACTCGCAAAAATGTTGGAGGAGGCACATTTCGCCTCCTCTTTTTGCCCGTCGCCTCATCTTTTACAATCAATTTTATTCGGAGGCCCAACAGACCCAACAACCAGGGGTTACTGAATGACAGCATCTTCTCGGTGTCTCTAAAGGTCCCCACCTACTGCGCTGACCTACCACGCCCGCTTCAAATAACTCCTGTGGGTGGAGTAGTGCTCTACGCATCGCAAGGTCCTCGGGTTCAGTACTTTATTTCCCAGGAGCCCTTTGGCATCTCTAAATGACATCAAATATCATAAGAAAGCCTCTTTGTAAAGGTTTTTTTTATGTTCTTTTTTTTTTAACAGCGGGTAAAATTGACCGTTTAGCCTTAGTAACAGCGCTTTTTTTTTTTTTTTTTTTACAATAAAATACCTCTCGTGCAAGAGCAATCAAGATGAACAACACCCACCACAGCACATCCTTCCCTCTCAAGCATTAACCGTTTGTGCTTTTCTGGCCTGTGCACCCCGTGGTGCATGGCCTCACTAACAACCAACATTCACTTTGAGCCAGACGCACCTGTTGGTACCAAAATGGCTTGGTACTTTCCCGGATCGTCCACCCGTAACGACTGCCTTTCGCTAATCCACTAAATGAACGCGGGCGAATGAATGGTCTGGCTAGTCCGCCGCTTGCCGTTGCCCCCCCCCCCCCGGGCTTCGCAGGGAGACAGGCTGACCCTTTTCACCATACTCTCTGTGAAACGAGTGCACTCAACGCCGAACCACGGAGAATTGCCATTCCGGCATGCAACTGATGCGGATAAAAACTCCCACCACTAGGGTAAGGACGCCGGGGCAGGAACGCATACAATTCTGGGGCCAGGGTCAAACACAATCGATACTTGAATCCCTTAGTGAAGACAAGCAGGAGTCTCGTGATGCACGCCTAAGCAGACAGTCGACAATCAGAAGGAAACCGGTCGCACACATATGGAGCCAGGATGGTATTGTGTTTTTCCTACCCATTTTACTCCTGCCGGTTGATGGTGCATTAGTCTAAATTCCCCTGCTGAAAGAAAGGCAGCAGATGGGTTTGAACACAAAGGCGATATTACAGGGTTTCCAGATCACTGACCTATATGTTGGTTAGATTGCTTTTCTTCTCTCCCTCCCCTCCAGTAATTTGCTGAATGTTAAGGGTTTATTTTGGGAATTGAGCTCTTGTATCCCATTCTGCAATATTCCACTCGAGAGAACGGTACAAATCAAATACAGCATTTGGTTTGTGACTGGGAGTAAATCCGAGCCTTGCGGCGGCCGTCTCATTTAAAAGGCATTGGTCTGTGCATTAATGCGCCCATTTCCTACCTGCTTTGATATTTCCCTTTCATTTCCTGGCATGGTGCTCTGACAGGGGAACAAATTGCAACACGTATCCCTCTTTTCCCCACACGGTTTAGCTTTAATGCCTTTCTACTTTTTCCTAGATAGCCTTCAGGGACATGATGCTCTCTGTAAATTCAGCGTATTGACGTTGTTTTAAAACTATCAGTGAACAATAACTGACAATAATTGCATTGCAACATACAGCCGAACACAATTTCCTTGACAGCATGCGTTATGTTTTATGATTCATAATGGTTAACTTTAATATTCCTAATTTATAACACACTCGGACTGTTGTACGACTGTGATCTGTTGGTCTTCTTAAATGGAAACAAATCACGCTGTATGGGCCGTTAACTGAGGAGAAGAACAGTCCAAAACTGAAAGTGATGTCAACCCCTGGAATCCAGAAGGGTGTTGGACTGCTTCCCTGAGCTAGGGACTTACTATGACAGTGAGTAGGGGCAGTTGTGTAAATGATAAGGATTAAACGGTAATCACGTAACAGGTATAACGGCAGAACCCAAAATGTATTCAGCACAAAATACCAGAAAGCATCCTGACTGGTATTGTCGCAGGTTTGAAATATTACCCATGCAACACGTGTCAACAATCCCCGTGCATTGACAGTGACAGTGAGTAGGGGCAGTTGTGTAAATGATAAGGATTAAACGGTAATCACGTAACAGGTATAACGGCAGAACCCAAAATGTATTCAGCACAAAATACCAGAAAGCATCCTGACTGGTATTGTCGCGGGTTTGAAATATTACCCATGCAACACGTGTCAACAATCCCCGTGCATTGACCTTGGTTTACTGAAACAACCCTATGGTGAGACAAGTAGCAAAGCCAGTCAAAGCCAAAATGATACTAGCTTGAGAACAAAAGCTTCAAGCAGAGCAGTTATTTTGTTACAATATGATGTTGTCAATGTTTGAATTGGGTTTCTGGATCTTCCATTGAAATTACTCAGAGTGCTGTCTTTAGTCCAAGTCCAAATGTCTGTTTAATAATGTCTGGCTTTGCAAGTTTAAAAAACATTATAACAACTGGCAGCTGTTCCTTGGTGTGACACTAAGCAGGATCTCTTGTCACTAGACAGACCCAAACCCTTCCCATTACTGAGGATGGAACAGCGCGTATATCTGAATGTACACCATTATCAGCAGGTTAACGAGCTCTAACGTTGACCTTAAAATACTGGCCTGCCTCCCATTGCTTTCGATGAAGCCACCCACAGATCATGGTTAAAAACAGAGCACAGAAACCAGTATGTCCTTAATTAGCAAATAAAATAAAACAAAATTTATATGCATTCTGTATAACATAGAAGAAAGTATTTTTACCATAAGATGAACAGCATGCAGCACAAGAAAAATGTCCTAATGCAATATTGCTACTGGGGTAAAATAAAATTATTTCATTTACTTTACATTCATTACTCTGTAACTAGAGTTCAGATTGCTCCCTGGGTACTGTGAAATCAGTTGTTCATGTAATTTACTGTAATTGGCAGAATGTTGGCATAGCTTTTCTCACTTGCGGACGCCCTTAAGCAGTTTAATAAATCAAGATTGGTGTGTAACAGTGTTAATAATATATTGCTAATTTATTCATTATGCATTACATGTAGGAACAGTTGTATGAAGTATTATCACATGTATTATTTATTTGTGTGTTAACTAATTAAATGGCGTTTTTATCCATTGCGCGGAAGCTAGCCTTGCAAACACCTCAGGAGGCTCACAGCATAACGGCCCTCGAATCAGCCTCTGGTTGCGGTCTGCCAGGAGTTTGCAAGTTCTCCCTGAGCACACCCTGGCTTTGCCTGCCGGGGTAGATTCCAGCACCCCGTGACCATGAATTGTTTAAAAGGTAATGGGAAATGAATGGATGAATCGCAATGAAGTTTACTTTCTGTATTGTAGGAAAATTGCAAAAAGAGTTTTGAATAAATTTCCTTGAGGGCACCTGGAAGCGCATTGCTTTTCTTGGCGGCTCACTAAGAAGAGACATGGCGTTTTTCCGAAGTTTTTCACATGTACTCTTGGACAAAAGCCGAACTTGCTCATTGTTAGGGAGAGGATGTTGCTTCTAATTTTGGCTACATGCCCCTTTCATTAAAGCTGCTGACATCTTCCATGCAGAATTCCTCAGTTCCTACTGTATTCATGGTTTAAGGAAGAGCCCGTGGCTGCTGTGTACATGTGCACATTTGCACGTATAGACCCACACTCACTCACACACACACACACACACACACACACACACACACACACACACACACACACACACACACACACTTTCTCAGAACAAAGACCGAGACACCGACAAAGGTTATGAGCCATGGCAGGGGGAGGGGTACTGGTCTGGGTTTATGGTCCTGTGTGGAACATTTGTTTCAAATTTAAAAGGCATGGCTTAACTGCCATGGTTCCCAATGTTTTGTTACCATGGCAACGGAGAGACAAGCCCTACCAACAACTTCATAAAAACAATAGCCCTGCATCTTTTTATTTTATTTCACTAAACTGACAAACTCTTACATGCTGTACATGTCTACAGCCTTCAGTGGGAATTTCCCCTCCCTCTCTGGTGTTTCATCGGCTTCTCAGAGTTAAATCAATCCGCCCCGGTTTCTATTTTCTACTTTCAGGTGAAAATCTAAACATCACACCTGACATGTAACCTCGGGCAGGCATTTTTGTTCAGTGTGGGATACAGCGAGATTTTGCAGCACACAAACCCACCAAAGCTAAACCAGTGTAGCGGCTTACCCTGCACCCAGTTGGTAAACAAGACACAGGATGATTTGGAACTGCATCGAGAGACTTGTCTTTTAGCTCACAATGAAACAAGTGGACTAACTGAGGGACGTGTTTAGTGTTTTTTTTTAAGTGATTGTGGACGTGTTTAGTGTTTTTTGAATATCCAGTTTTTATTAAAAACTAACTAAAGACAAATACAATCAGCGGAACGGCATGGGAGGCAGGAGTGGGGGGAGGGAGGGGGGATTCTCCCATTTTACTCATGGAGCCTTAGTAGTCCATCGAGCGACACACAGCCATTTGTCTCTAGGCACAACGACGAGCTTTATTGGCCAAGACCAGGGAAAATGAACCCACTTACAGTCCACCAGCAGAACCGCTACAGCCCCGGTACGGCAGTATGTTATTAACCCCTTGTGTTCCTTCAGCTCGGGAGGCTCGTAATCTGGCAGGCTGTAATTGTTGGATTAGCACTAACCTTCTAATGACCCAGGAATGTCAAATGATGTTCAGTGAAGTCTAGAGCCCGACTAATACAGTATTTTTGGGTCCAATGTCAATAATTGAGGAGCAGAATTCCCCAAAAATGACTGGGGTCCAGCTATGCCAAACCGAATATTAAGTTTAATCAACGGCTAACGTCGTTGATATTACTGAGATAGTGTCAACATGGCTGTGCGACAACGAAGTAGGCAAAGTAAGGGGCAAACAATCGGCATGAAGGGAAAAAATGTCATAATAAAAAAGATGGCTCGGTTATCTTCCAGTGAATCTAGGAGAATGCCGGCGCAAAAAAGACACACCCAGTCTGAAAAGTTCTATTATTGTCAGGATTCAGTCTGTGTATTATAGTTATATGGGTCTGAATGTCGCTTTTTTATTGGAAAATTCCGCTCTAAAATGCAGTACATCCCCAAGAAAACCATGTGAGACCATTACATTAGGATTTCAAATTGTTGTGATTTGTAATCACTAACAAAGAAATAGCGCCGTTGGTTTAGTTTAGCTGACGCATGCCAGATTAACCATGTATACTAAATTCCAGCCAAAAATCCTCTGACCATCATAAACTTAAATTGAGCTCACAAAACTATACGCCTTGTCTCAGCTAACAGGATACTCCCAGCTCGTGGCTGGGGCGCCCGGTGGTACGCGCATTAGGAAGTGGGTTAACATTTGGAGGTGCGGCCCTTCCACAAAGAGTCAAAACTTCGAGCGACATTTACCAGGGCGAGGGGCAGGGCGGTCCTCAGTCCCGACGCCGTGTCCGGAACATACCAAGGTAGGGTAAAAAAAAAAAAACTCAGACTGCCTAACTTTGCCTTGGGATTTGCATTCCTGGGAAGAGGAAATAAGCGTGGAACGTGAGCCCCCCAACACAAGAGCTACAAGGCAACCTTTAATGGTCCTGAAGCGTGCTCCTGCTCGACGTCACACAACACAAACGCTGAATTTATCGCAATTAAACTACTGCTGATGAAGAGAAAGCAGTAGTCAAAAAACGTGAGCACAGAGAGAAGCAATCTGACTTCTATTTAATAACAAAAAAAATACCAAGGCCTGATATGGATGCTTTTCAGCCAAATACTGCATTCAGGCTATTGATTTATAAGCATGACACAAACATAACAGCACATTCAAACACAGCAACAGTGGCTGGGGAAATCTCTTTGTGTCAAATGCCAATTACCCGTTTCCAACCCTTAAATAGTTATGGGCAGTTGCCAGACTAATTGTTTAATTCGACATTCTCTGTAGCTCCCAGCATGAGGTAACGCCAGGAATTCGAGGCATCCTTGTCAAGATGTGTTTACTTCCCCATCATGTCCCGGGACCGCTCTAAGAAGGATGGACGGACAGCCGGTTGACGGACAGCCGGCTGGCGGTGCGTGTAATTGCAGAGAAGTCCAGGCAGAGTCGCACGTCCTTTGTTTACCGAATTCAGCTCCCCTGTCTATTAGGGTGTTTTATGTACCGCTGAATAATGGCAATGAGCCACAAGCGACGGGAGGCCAGCTCAGGCAGGCAGGCGAGGCGAGACGTCGACTGTGCTTTCATTTACCGACCGTCGAACCAATTTAAAAACTCGGAAGGCTGAGGCTCCCCGAGCAATTAAAAATATACGAGAAGTCAGCCAGGTAGCACACCGCTGAAGACTGCTAGCTGTATAATCAGCTCGGTTGGAGACACCCGCTGATTGGACTGCCATGACTGACACCGTATCTCATTTAATTGATGTGAACCAGTGACAAAGGGACTGGACATGTGAGCGGACGGCCCGGGAGGGTCAGGGAGGGCTGTAACATCGAGTCACTATTTTACATATATTAGGGATTAAAAACACAAACCACGGCATTGTGAACTGTGGAGAACCCTCTTTAACCGGGTCTTCTGTCGAGCGTGTTACGTAACGATACTCTTTCTAGACTTTGATTCAAGGACAAGCAGGGGATATGATGAATGAAAAATGTCAGTCACTTAATATTCTGTGCTGTGCCTTTGTGTATTTTACAGAAGCAACAAAAGCAAAATGCCAGGCACCAAAGAAAAACACTATCTACCTTACTGACCCCAACCCATAGCCTCCAGGGCTAGAGTCAGAAGAGTGCTGACCACAAGTAGCTGCATATACCGAGGAAATAGGGACTAATGAGCTTATTATAATTAGCCAGAGTGCAGGTCTGCAGTTCTCCCCCTGAGCAGGACAACAGTGCTTTCCCCACAGTGCAGTGTGTTTCCTATACACTATAGATGGCTGTGTGTCGGTGTGGACCTGCTGGAATTTCCCCAATCCTGCCAGAAACCCGGCATCTAATCCCGACAAAAACCAGCGGCAGTCACTGGTCACTGCAGGTGGACTAAGGGATTATTTTTACAGAGACAATAGGGATGAGTACTATGATTCTGGGAACTCTTACTCGTACAATTCATTGTGATTCGCTGAATGAGTTCATGGGTGAGTAGAGTTCCATACAGTACCCAGGACCAAGATGCGTACCAAGGAGCCATATGTTCACACATTCAGCCAATTTAGGCCAATAGCCGCATCGGTTGTTATTAACAAGCTTTTCTACTCCCACAGAGAAATGCTTTGGAACAGAAGGTCATTGAGGTTTCTTGCATTTGTTCTAAAAAATAGGTTACACAACTACTTCATGTTCAGAGAAATTTGTGTAATATAGCTGCTCCCCAATTGCCAGCTGGAAAAGTACAGATGCTTCACCTTAATGTTATCATATAACATATTGTGTAGAATGAGGGGAATGCTGGATAAAACAGCCCCCTATTAACACACATTTCCACTGTAATGATTCAGTTACTTGATCACAAAGCCAGCTATTAGTCGGGAGACAGTGTAAAACTATCGATATGGAAAGATGTCGATATGATACAAGACCGCCAGTTATTTTGTGATCCATTTATTTCTGTTTGTTGAATCATTCACACGTGGTTGATGTGTGAAACGAGAAACTATTGTAGTAGCTTATAAAAAGCATTTATTCAAAAGGAACTTACAGAGCTCACTGTTTTTACATTTATCCACTTTGTCCCTCCTTCACGGATACAACAGCTAGAGTTTGAACTGGCAGACTTTAAGTTACAAGCCTTACACTGTAACCACCACACAATTAGCTGTCCAACCAATAGGTTGCAGGTTCAAATTAGAGGAGCGGGACTGTGGTTATTCTTAGTTCAGAGAAATTAAAATTGAAATGAGTACCAAGATCTCTACCAATGGACCCTTTTTTCTGTAATTAATTTTAAATTGCATTCACTCGTTCCCATAGTTTCCTTTCCTTGAACCAAACCTAAAATTATATACGCTTTTATATAATTTATTTAACTCTGCGCATCTACAATGACTTTAACCATACCTAAGTAAAGCATGTTTCCTCAAAGCCACAGTCTTATTTTCCTTCTTTTAGATAATCCTGCATATTTATAGCATATAGTATTTTACTTGGCAGCCCCCGCCCAAAACATCACTGACTGCCTACACAACCCCGCGCATTCATTTAATCATTTTCAACTTCCTGTCACCAGAACGGTTGCTGAGAACGTCCGTTTAGGTCAGAGAGCCGAAGAAACAGCTCTTTTATTCCTGTCCTGAACCCTCGGGGGATTTGTGTGTTGGCTCGGTGTCCAGAGCAGTCCACGTCCACGGGGACCATCTCGCGGGCCCCCGTAAATCTATTTACCGCTTCATCAAAGGGCAGCAACAAGAACCGGAACACTCCCAAAATCTGCGCTTAGGCACAGTTTGAGCGGCGGCCCGGATACTGTGGGGTGTAGTGATGCTGATGAGTCTGTGATCACACGCCCTACCATCATTATTTATTTCACAGATAATGACAAAGGGCGCACTCACAGCCAACGTCAGGCCAACACGTCCCCTCATTAGAGTAGGATTAATTGAAATACTTTGTAAAGCAGTGCGTGCACAGAGCCTGCTGATTACAGAACCCTTGCCTTCGGACGTTGGTAACCTTTTTCATTCTCCTCAGATATTCGCTGAGCCACGGGCATACAAAGTGAGAATTATTCATTTCTTACTCGCAGAATGCAGCGCCGTGTCCGGTTTGTCTGGTCAGAATGCGATTTTAATAAACGCTTTGATTAAATATTCATGACGGCAAATGAATTCCTTAGCAAATCAATCGCTCTGGCAACCTCTCGCATGCGTGGTTTTCGACTGGCACACAAAAGCCTCATTCTGTAAAGGACACTTAGCGGCAAACTGAAGTAGTGCACAAGAAATCAATGGCAGGTCCATGGAGTAGCCCTTGTAAATAGCAGGAAAACATCTCAACTTTTGGGTTCTTTTTTCCCAAGGAACAGAAAAGCATGCTACTGATGTGGCACATTCAAGTGTCTTAAATAAAAACCACTGAGACTGAACTGGCCAGCTATTCTCCAACACTAACCCTAACCCTATTGTCCGACCTCTGGAGCAAACTCAGATGGTGTCTGCATCGCAAATAATGAAATCATTCCATTTCCCAGTGTGTTTTGAATGGCATGAAAAATCTTTAGCTACTGATCTTTAGCTAGCTATATGCAGATAGACGAACGTCAAGAGGGATGCTATTTGCTCCATAAATGCTTGAGCTGTAGGCCATTGGCAGTGCGATAAATACACAGCAGAAACGATACACCAATATACTGAAAGGCATGCTGAGGAATAAAATAAACGTCATGGCAACGACAACCACAGAAACAGATTTAATAAAAAAAAATAATAATAACTTAGTGGTTCAGAAATAAAAAGTAACTAAATCATATTTTTAAAAAGGCGAAATGATTAAATTCTGCGCAGTGACCCAGGGATTAAGAGGTTAAACGTCTGGTATGAGATGACATAATCCCTGTCATGTGAAACGCATATCCCACCCCTCCTTCATCACGGTCACACACAGAACTACTAATGTGCACGCGTTACACATTCCTCTCAAACCCTTCCACCTGCCGCTGGATTTCACATTTAATGGTGGGTGGCATGGGTGAGGAGCAGCGGGGGAGTGGATTCCTATATCCCTCTCTTCTGCATGTGTTCACCTGCGAGTGTGATTATACTTCACAGAAAACTATAAGACAAAAGGCCTTTCTGCTGGAACGTGTGGACAATGTCACCTGCAAATATAATGGACAAAAGGCAGGCTTTCATTTTAGTTTGTTTTTATGTTTCTGAATAGAAACTTGGAATGCGATACATTCAGACAGCCAAAGGTGATCTAACCATTTCCATTTGTTAACTGCAGTGATCACAAAAGAGGTTTTTAAACACCGTTTTAATGCTAAGACAAAGCAGAAACAGCAGTATTCGTCAGTGCTTTTGAATAGCGAACCGCATGCTAACGCTACAGCCCACACTGACAGTACTCTCCTCAGTGCCGGGCGCGAAGCGATGGGCATCGATCTGCCGTCCCTTTTCCTACACTCCCTGAGGCCACACTGGGACCGGGGCCTCCCAGTGTGAGCCAGAGGTGGTTGTGGGGGTGGGGAGGGATCAATGGGACATGGGTGCGAGCGGTAATTACTCCCTCACAGCTGGGGTCCTGCCTGAGCTGCGCCCTATCAGAAAAGCCACTTATCGATCTCCTGCGTCTGGGAAGCGCCGTTGCTGGAAAAAGCTGAGAACGGGCCGATAGACAGATCGGACAGATCGGACAGGCGGTCCGGGATCAGAAGGAAAGAAACAAACTACGGGTTGAAGAGTGAGGAGAGCGAGTGAGAGAGAGAGGAAACCTAGCCAAGACTATATGAGAACCCCAGCCTATGAAGTAACCAGAAACTGAGCAGAAATAGGCTGCTCTGTCTGTACTATGTCAGTTGCTTAATCAAGTAATTAACAGTATAATGTCTAAGAAAAATGGGCAAATAAGTGGTTATGTCAAACCAGTAACTGCTTGTAATGGGCCTGACATTTACGGGCGTCTTCCAATTTGTCCAAAAGCTCTAGTAAAAGGAAACCCATTTCAGTGCTTTGATTTTTTTTCCTATCTAAACTACTCTTCATCATTCTGACCTGTGACTCCATACAGTATGCAACAAACGTCTAGGAAGAAGGAAATAAGGCAGGACCACAACAGCCACGACACAGGGAGAATAAAGAGTCCCGTCTCCTTCACATGGTGACAGCAATGGTCATTACTGTACCAGAACACAGCGTGAATGTATCACTGCTTCATGCAACCCACGCTCTGCACACAAAACCATCAGGAAACAAAATGCCAATTAAAACTTTATATCCAATTCAGAGGAAATGTTTGGTTTTTAAATCTTTTTTTAAGAATACATGCAAAAATACAAAACAATACAAGCCATACAAATATTCAGAAACTTGAATACCTACTGACATAAAGACACACACACACACACACACACACACACACACACAGAAGCACAAGGGCTCGCACACAGACACACACACACATACACACACCCAGAAACACAAGGGCTCGCACACAGACACACACGCACACACAGAAACACAAGGGCTCGCACACAGACACACACGCACACACAGAAACACAAGGGCTCGCACACAGACACACACACACATACACAGTAACACAAGAGCTCGCACACAGAAACACACCCACACACACATACAGAAACACAAGGGCTGGCACACAGACACACACGCAGACACGGAAACACAAGGGCTCGCACACACACACACACACACACACAGAAACACAAAGGCTCGCACACAGACAAACAGAAACACAAGGGCTCGCATACAGACACACACGCACACACAGAAACACAAGGGCTCGCACACAGACACACACACACATACACACACACAGAAACACAAGAGGTCACACACAGACACACACGCACACACAGAAACACAAGGGCTCGCACACAGACACACAC